>OMLB01055759.1:0-11816 GCA_900302555.1 Myripristis jacobus
CAACTTCCCCGGTGACTCTGACAAGAAAGCACATTCACCATGCCCTTCCTTCTGTCTTGCTTATAAGAGACTTTCTGCTGGCAGGTATTAGTCTTGCAAAGGTCAGCAGACGTGAATTAGCACTGCACATTTCCTGAAGAGACTGCTTGTGTTTGTCTTTTGATTTCTGAAGGAAGATGGACTGTTTTGTCACTGTTGTTTGTTAGCGCGTAGGTGTGGGAGAACGGGAGATAAATGTCCTGCAGAATCTGATTATTCAAGGCTTACAAACCGTGGGTGTATGTGTTTGTGTTTGTGTGTGTGTGTGTTTGTGTGTGTGTGTGTTTATTGAAGCCCCAAAAGGTCCTATAATGTGTGTCAGACAAAATGACAAGATGCTCCATGTTTTGTGTCCCATTTCCTAGTGAAAAATAAAACATAAAAAAACATATTTTCCAGTAGTGATATCTATTAAATGACACCCTCCGTCTGCCTGACCTACATTGTGGCCATTTTTGTTTTGTTTTGTCTGATCGCAGATGTGGCAGAAGGGATGGAAAGGAGGCAGCTGAAGGCTATCCTATGTATTATTAAGTCCTCAAGATTTCAGCAGAAGAGCCAAGCAAGACACAGCAAATGAGGACAAAGAGGGAACTGACAGAGGCGTCCGGGTGGCGTGGGGGGCAAAACCACACGCTCATCACCACAGACCTGGGTTTGACTCCCAGCAGCGGTGTCACCAGCTTGGAAGGGCATCACAACAAGTGCAATTGGCCGTGTTCACAGGTGAGAAGGCGCTGAGTGAGTGTGTCCTTGCCATTGCCCTGGGAATGCCTGTTCAATCAGGGGGGGTGAACCCGGGTGCGTCCTGCTCTCCCGCTGAACCCTCCTCGCTGTCAGGTGGAAACAATCCGATGGCACCTCCACACGGATTGGAGATGGTGTTGAAAATTTTCATCACTTAAGAGTTTACGTTTTTCATGGACCGCTGCCGTCTGGGTCACTGAGTGCTGCTGCCCAACATACTAACACAGCCACCAGGTAATCACCAACTGTTGAATATAATAAAAAGCAGCTAATGCAACAAACTCATTCATCGTGATGACAAAAACTAAGAAACAATAAGGAACCCGGCAGAACGCAGATCTCAGCCGGAGGTTATGCTCCCCTCTGTGCTAAGCCTGGCCCCCTTAAAGGAATCCTTCAACAATTTGGCTTACTTACCCTTTTCCTAGCTTACCCAGACTGAGACAAGAAGTTCAATGCCATTGTCACCTTGGTACGTCTGGTGGTTCAGTTCCCATGGGTAGCATTTCGTGTTAGCTTAGCATTAAGACTTGAAATCTATGGGAGTCACTAGCCTAACTCTGTCACAGTGAAAAAATAAACCTTACAGCAACTCTTACGCTGTCTTATTTAAATAGTGTATCGTGTAAATGAAGTGTTTTTTGTTTTTTTATTTCAAGATGTGCATTTCAAATAACCATGACACATTAAATAAGACAGCGTAAGAGTTGCTGTAAGGTTTATATTATTCCCTTCGTCGAACCCACGCTAATGACCTCTGTAGACTTGAAGTCATTATGCTATGCTAACACAAAATGCTCCCCATAGGAACCAAACCACTGGACGTACAGAGGTGAAAATGGTGTCCAACATCTTGTCTCAGTCGGGGTAAGTCAGAAAAAGGATATTTTGCCCAAAAGGTTGGAATATTCCTTAAAAGCAATGTTGTTGTCATAGGCCACGCCCCTTTCGCTCATTCAGCATACACAGGTACACACGGAGCTAGACAGGAACGCCCACAAACGTCACATCCGGTTAAGGCCTGGGTGGAAAACAAAGCCTTAGCGACCATTGAAAACAACGAGCGGACAATGGTTAAGAGCTGCTGTGTTATGTTTTGCACATCGAATTTTGCAAAAAATCCGGAATCAAAGTTTATATGTTTGCCAAATATAAACACAAAGCCCATTAGAAGGACAAAGTGGTTGCAAGCCATCCGCCGAGAGGATAAATGTAGCCGTCTGTGGAACCCTACCACACCACACGTTTGGGTCTGCGGTCTCCACTTTATTACCGGTAAGTTTGTAAACTGCAAAAATGCATTTTGCTTCTTGCACCTGTATGAGTGACAAATAGAACCTTACTGATGCTCTTGATTATTGATAGGTTATTGTTGCTTATGTAACGTGCTGTTTAAGGCGTGGCTTTAGTTTAGCTTTCCTCATTCACAACACGGTGGTAGAACAGAACATAACAGATACGGACAACAATCGATTACGATTTTGGTCAACTTTGACAGGTAGCGTTCTTTGTCGGCTGGCGATAAAGAATCAATGTAAGCCATTGATATTAATTCGAAAATCTCTATTTTATTAGAAAATTGGATTAAAAAATCACGCTGAATGCATGGGAATCAATGAGAGCAAACCAATGTTTTCCAGCCAGGTGACTCCGCCCCCCAGCTATGACGCGCTGATGACACTACGCCGTGTGTATGCGTGGAAATGTGGTCTGTGTCACGCCACCAGGTTTCATGATGCTACACGTTTGTGTTTAAAAACCACAGCCCTCGACGGCTAAGCCCTGCCCATATCCATACCCCGCTGAGGCAGACTGGCACACAAATCTAATCTCTTATTCTGCAAACCCATCCAGCACTTTGTTAGTTATCCTGCTGGGCGGACAGGCTAACAGACCGCTGGATGGGTGGACGGACAGACAGACAGATGAACAGCAGCAATCACATAACCCCCCTGCTGAAGGTTTCATCTCCTTGGCAGGGGTAATAAAGCCCAGGTTGAAAATAACTAGAATTATGCTCTCAGACTGACTGTGAAAATGTGTGCAAGCTACAGGGCATGTGTGGGGGGACACCAGCTGGGTGTCTTGCCTGTTAACTGTGAGGAGGAAGGAGAAGTTAGATTATGTAAAATAAGCCAAATAGATTGACTGATTTTGGGCTGCAAAGTGGTTTGTTCTGCCATTCCCTCATATCCCTTCGGCTAATCAGTGGAGTGAGTGAAGACATGCAGGTGCACATCACGGGTTGCACTTTAATCATTCTGAAGGTTATACATGTTTTACACACATTATTTCATTCATCTATGTGCTGTCTGTGCTATTATGAATTCATCGGTGTTTATGCAATAATTTGAATGTCCAGCAAAACCTGAAAGTGTTCATTTATTTTGTTAATAAATACGAGCTGAGTCAAAATATTCCCTGCACAGAACGTGTTGTTTCTGACTGCAGCTGCTAAACGGCTTGTTTGGACCCAATATCAGTGACTGGAAAAACAACACATCTTGTGATGCCGCTTCCTATTTTTGTAATGAAAAACAATGATTTTAGACTTGGGCAAATAGGAGTGCTCTTTGCTCAGTTTCCTCAGTTTGCTCTTGCCTCTTGCAATAGCTTGGTGGGCTGGCTCGATTTTTGGCCGTTCCACAGAGCTGCTGTGCTTTATCATATTTAGACCCAGTGCTTGAATACAAGTTTATCAAGGAGCAGCTAGACGGGATGATACGTAATGATTTATGAGTTCATGAGCTTTTATGACTGGCTGGCTGCCTTTAAGATCAATGTAGTCGACAGAATAAAGATCGGCAAAGCAAAATACAAAAAAAAAGGCAAAGCTAAGAGAAGAGACTAACACAGCAACACATGATCTGTCTGATTTGAGTTTACTAACACAACTAATAGCTCTTTACTAGCAGTGCACTAAATATTTTTTGCGTGTCTTCGCAGTGAATGCACAAACTCTGATGAAAAAAAAAAAAAATTGAGGATGTTTCCTCAGGGATGCCAGCCTGTCTACATTTATTAGCATCAGCTGAGCTCAACTCCACTACAAATAAACTGATTTTTTTTGTCCACTTCATTTTAGAACCACTTAAGAACTTACTTTTTCTTTTCTTCCTTTTGCCTTAACTTAAACTAGACTTACATTATGCAATATTTGAGTTGCCAGAAATAGCAAAGTGAAATGCGATCACATCAGCAGGGCTTCGGTCAGTTGTGAGGCGGTGAGGGTCAAAGGCTGCTCATGCCTCACGTACACCGCTCAGGACTCGTCTCAGCACAGTGACCTCTCAGCGGTCACATCACACCAAAATTTCTGCTTAATCAGCTGTAGGTTCCTGAACCTGCCAGACATTAGCTGTGGCATGGGTTATTATTCTACACACACACACACACACAGACACACACTCATGTTTCCATCACTTAAGAGGGCATTATACGGACTTACATGCATTTCTTGAGGACCCCAACCATAACCACTACTTAACCTTACCCTAACCCTCAACTTTACCTTAACATAATCCTAGAGTTACTTTAACTTTGTTCTTCACGCTAAAATTAGTCATTTTTGTTCCGAGGACTTGCTTTTTGTCCACATATGGGAGGCGAGTCCGCACAACATGACTGTGTAAACAGATTTATGTCACCACAACATTCATAATACTTGTTACACAAACACATACACACACACACACACACACATACACACGCATGCACGAACACCCAAGCATGTGCAGTGGTGTTCTGCCACATCCTGTGCATGCATTCACACAAACAAATGCAAACAAATGCTTACTTAAGGCCGGATTCCTGTGAACCACAGCTCCATTGATTTGTCATAAATGGGCCATTAACCACTCTGCTGGGCACCCAAGCCTCAAACACATACAGTCACTTACAGTGCACACATCTGATGCAAAGTATCAGAGTTACTCCATAACAACACACCACGTTTGATTTCTCCCTCAAAATCATGTTAGAATTATAGCTACACAGACATTATCATTCTCAAGGTCTGCGATGTAAAACTGTTAGTGGGCGTAAATAAAATATGAGTGCAATAATGCCATGTGTATCGCATGAGAGGGCACGGGATCTCTGAGTGCCCGTGTTTCCATCAGCAGGACTGCAGCCTTGATTGATGAGGCGACCGAGGCTGGGGAGTTTGTGACAAATCAGCAGTGTTGTTACTCGGCTTGGCTGGCTTATAAGCCTGGATTTCTTTATGATATGTTTCTGCAGCTCTTCCCAAAAGCAGGTTTTCACAGGGATAGCTGAACCCTGTGGTGAAAGGACACGTGAAGAATGCTTTATTCTGACCACTCAGCCGGCAAGGTTAGGGAGATAGACTTCCCACCACTTACTGGAGGTGAGAAGCTCACGGCTCGCTTCAATTTTTATTATTGAGGTCACAGTTCAATTCAAAATTGATTCTCGATTCCCTATTGATTCTTGATGCGATGTATCTACAGTGGTTTTTGATCTAGACCATTTGTTGTGAAATCAATCAGTGAAATCGACCTTCTATGTGTTTTCACAAATAAAAAAAACGTTTCTGATCGTGTTTAGGCTCGCAAATCTAATATAACCATGGTTTCATTAGTCAGTTTACAGTATTTTTTGTTTTTGGAGAATGTGAAATCAACTTCATCTTGTCAACATCAGCAGGTCCGCTTATGGCAAGTTGCACCGTGCTACAGCAAATTAAACCCTTCTCATAAAATGTTACCACACAAACACAGAGAACTGAGGTAAGGCAACAGCTGGACAATATACAGTGAACTTTGCTGATTTAAGGAGGTCTGACTCGTCGGCTAAAGATTTTGCAGATCTTTTAAGCAGGACAACAAATATCAAACACCAGGCTAGTTTTACTCTGGACCTCTGACAGGACAGCTGTCTGCGCTGTGAAGCTGCGGCTGCTGTGTGTTTGTGGCAGCGCTGCGCTGTTTCAGATTTAGCCATGAGAACAACGAAACCATGAGTGCCGCTGCACTTCCTGCTCACGCCAAGGAGGGCTATTTGTGCAGTTACCCGCTTGGTGTGGCGACATAGCGCCATCTTTAGGATTTAGTGAATGAAACTGTTTATAATTCTCAGTTCAGGAAAAAAAATTCAATGTTGTTACCCGTGTTGGGAAGGTGAAATGTAGAGGGTTACAGTTTACTAGTTACCACGTAAAAAAAATTAATATGTAATGTAACATTTTGAATTACTTCTTCAAAGTCATGTAACTTATTATTCTTATTATAACTTAAATTTCCCCACCGTGGGACTAATAAAGGAATATCTTATCTTATTACATTTAATCATTTTTTGATTACATTTTTTTTGTGAGTTGTCAAGCTGGTGAACAAGCTTCCCACTACGCAGTGATACGCAGTTCTTGTCTGACAACATGGCCACCCGCCTTGACGCTGTCGGCCGGTCGCAGGCATGGCCGACTGGCTGCTTAGAGCAACGCGCTTTGATTTGATTGGCAGACGAGAGGTGGTGCAAATTCAAAAACAACGCCCAGAATTTGCTGGATGGATTGAGCCTGTCTAAATGTCAAGACAGCTCCCTGTAATCCATCCTACCCTAGACTGTGTTGCATTCAAATTTTACAATTCCAATTACATTTATTTGGTAATTTAATTACATGTAACTAGTTGCTCCCCAACATTGATTATTACAAGACTGAAGAACCTGAATATGAATTGATTTTTGGAATTTGTGAATCAATTCTGAATCGGTAGATAGTATTGATTTTTTCACCGCTTACACACACGCGGAGTCACACAAATAACCCTTATCAACAGTGCATCACCCCCACAGCCACCCCTGTTCGAGTCACGCAGCACAAGCACACCACCATACTCACCAGCCATCCCCGTCCTCCTGCTGCCAATATAAGTATGAAGAACGAAAACAGTGAGATGTTGCTTCCCGCCCTGGCACACAGGGAGTTTGGGTAATATTCAGACAGCATTGCCTCGAGCAATGAAATCAAGCGAAGGCTCCCTGCAGAGTTAGACATTTGTTATTAAAGACTGCTCTCTTGCTGTCAGGGTCAGCACAGACCCTCTCATACCCAAACCCAGAAAAATATCACACTGTCAGACACAGGCAAAAACAAAAGCTGAGATTGTGTGTGTTCTCAGTATACGGCTGACTTTTGAGCGGTTCCCTTCGAAAATAGGATGCCACCCTTCTACAGCATAAATGATGTCTTCTGTGCGATATCTTTAGGCCCTCTCTCATTTGCTCCTTTTTTTTCTTTGTCTGTGTGCCGGTCACGATGAGGCGACACATGAGCGCAGCCAATATGAGACTGCAGTTGTCTTCAAGTGGTGATGTGTCATGAAGATTTAGCCTGATTTAGACCAAACTCAATATCTAGTGCAGTGACACTGCTGGGGGGGGAGTCTCGCGGTGTTAATACATTTTTACTGCTTGGCTGTAAATCCCACTGCACTGTTTTCCATGACTTACTTCCTCTCTATGCTTTTGGAGTTTGTTAAAGCCCTTCAGTTTCAACAGAAAATATCCCTCCCTGCGCATCGGAGCATCAGTTACTCCCATAATTACTGTAATGAGATTGATTCGTGTTAAGATAAGGTCTGCCGCTAATCCTTACAGCCCAATCTTGTCCTGATATCACTTACCATGGCATATCCCCTCACAGGCACTGTTTAAGTATTAACCACATTATAATGCTTCTCATTATGTATGTAATATCAACTGCAAAACACTCAATCACTGTACACTTTAAAGAAGATATATATTCCCATGTTGCTGATCTTTCTAAGTTCACCCGAGCAGCTTCATCTGCTGTATAAATTATCTATTTTTAGACCGATTGTTCAGTGGGATGCATACTTTTAGCACTATCCCATGAGCATTGGCAAATGAAAAATGTGGCATTCTTTTGAAGCTGTGTCACCGCGTGCAGTTACAGAACGACTGGAGATTTTCAACCTGGGTTTTGTCTTCCATGACGTGTCAATTATAAAAGTCCATTTGATGTATATAATTATAAATTTTAACATTGTTCATATACATCCTTTACTTTGCTTGCCACTGGTCTTCTTCCTCCTCTGCCACATTCAAGACACGTTGGAAGAAGCAGAAAAATGCAATCTTGTTGCCTCAGTTTGGAGCCATTCTTCACATTCCAGACTCACTGGAACGGCCAAATCTAAAATCACATGTATCTATGGGTTTGAAAATCAACCACACACAACCTACAGCAAATATTTCTCACTTTTTGTAGGTGTTTTTCATTTCATTAACACGGATATAATTATTAAGAATAATTGTGATAATTCGTCTCTACCCTGCCGTAATGGGTGGAATTGCTGCTATGTTTACTGTTTGTGTTGACACACTTACACAAGGTGTGATGCCAGGTGGGAGCTAACACTGCCAAATATTCCCCCATATCTTGTAGTTGCGCATAGGAGATTGACATTAATAATTTTTCACACTTGGCAATTTGTATTTACATCTAATTTCAGCAGAGGGTCCATCCAACATCTAATAAATGCAATATAAATGCTTTACTTGCCAATGATAGCTAAAATAAAAATGTATTAATGCAATATACACTGGATGAATAAACCGACACTGGAAATAAGCAGGTCCCATTGTGATGTGTATGTTATTGTATTGAAAAGAAATATATTTTAATCTTTTTTGGGGGGATTCAGCTTTTAGAGATTCCTTGTTGTGTGTGTGCACTGGACAGGATGGCTCCCAAAGGCCTGCAGGTATTAAAACTCTACTTTTCATAGTTTTCATAATGTCAATAAAACTAGGAAAACAAGGCCCTGGTTGAAAATAACCGGAATTTATTATAAATGGAATTAACAGTGGAGACCAATATATATATGGTTACTGGTACAGGTAGAAAGGATGTAATAAATTTGATTTAAATAGATGAGACTGGGCTAAGTGTTCAAAATACATCTGTACCGACTCAAACGGATGATCAAATGATTCAATGATCTTTTTGTTTGGCCTATTTCTTTTTTGCCCATGCCACGCTCTAACGTATGCTGCATTCACATTGTGCTGGAATCTCTGCTGGAACAACGTAATGGCTCACAGCAACGGCACCGAGGTGTTCATGCATTCAAACTCATTCGAAGCCATCAAATGCCATGACTGAAGTTTCCTTTAGATTTGATGGCTCATAAAATTATTCTCAGCTATTTTCACACTTACAGCACACGTGGCCTGAGTGAGTGACACATTTGATATTTTATTATTGCAGTATGTCACAATTCACAGTGGTTCTACTTGGATGATTTGCATTAAAAAAAAATAACGATGAGAATTTTTCACGTTTTTCATGGTGTGTCACTTTTTCCTATTGCTCAAAGAGACAAATGCACTTTAACTGAGACTTCTTCTGAATACTTTACTGTGACAATTATTTGATGATGTGCCCTTATATAAATATGTCTTACCACATTTTGGTTGATTATACGGATGCAACACAGTCTCTACGCTTCGGGACATGAATTATATTTACTTTATGTTCTTCCAACTCAAACAGTTATGTGACTATAACATGAAATACAAACCACAAACTAGCAACATTTTCACCTATTTGTCATGTGAAAAGTTGTTTAGGTAATTAAAAACACAGAGTTAAGCTTGGACAGGATAAAAACTTTGGTTAATGTTAGGCGAATAAATACATTTGGTTCAGGTTAGGTTAAAGTTTTCGTCATGGTTACATAAAACATAAAACTGCACTATTTCAAACTGCCGTCTGTACCTTCTCCTTCACACTTCCTTTCATGGTGCAGATTCATATTTCTCTCAGTTTTTGTGCACAGAGGGTATATCTACATTTTAAGACATGATTCTCCTTTCCAAAACCAGCCTGCTCCTCGAGCTCCAACCAGAATCAAAATAAAGACACCGCCTTTCTCTGTACAGAACTAAACTGAATCAGACTTTATCTCATTAAAAAAAAAAGTATGCAGTCATATCCAATTCTTTACCTGTTTAAAGATATCTTTCCTGTATTGATTTGCTGACTACATATCAAATCCATATAAATCTGAGGAGAGATTTACATCCATGCAGACTGCTCATTAGTTAATTATGCCTTTTTTAATTTATAGTTAAAACAGAACAAATCAAAATTGTAGTCAATAACCAGACAAACTCACATTTGCCTTCAATTAACATATTTAATTAAAAGGTTCAGAAGTTAGATTTATTAGTGCTTGAACACGCCGGATAAAGGAGGTTATTTGGAGTTCAGGTAATTTGTTATCTGAGTCATTTTAAGTTGGCTTCAAGGAGGGATCAATTGTGTATAAAGAATTGTTTTTGTTGTTGTTTTTTTTTTCTTTTCCTTGTAGCTGCACGTTTGCCACTACATCATTTTGTGTCACTACCTCAACCCTCCGTGAGTTTATGAAATGCTCAGTTGAGGGCTGAGGAGGGAGAAGTGAAGTTTAAAACAGAGATCCCAAAGGCACAGCTTGTGGGCCAAATCCGGCCCGTAGGCCTGTTTAATCCAGACCCCAAGATGATTTGGAGGAAAGGGGAAAAAACAAACATAATTTTATATCAGAATATTACTGTTTGTAATTGAAAAATTTTTTACCCTGATAATGCTAACATAGTGCCTTTTCTCTCATTTACTGATTCAGTGAAAAGTTACACTTTCAACCCAGCGTGCAGGAAGGTGCACCACTGTCACAGGCGAGTAAGGTGTGTTTTTACGTGCAAACAAATGGGTACAAGAAGTCACACGAGTCACAAAATGGTTTATCTCTCCATAAGTTCTGCGTGTGTGTGTGTGTGTGTGGGAGGCAGCAGCTTTTCATGTCTTTTCAACACAGCTGGGACTGAACTGACAGGTGAGCTACCTGAGTCGCCCTGTTTTCCTTCACTGAGTCGATCCTGCTCAGTGAACACCAGAGCGCAGGCCTGCATGACTGAACCAACGAGTGACCGAATCAGTGAGCAAATCATTTTGGTGAACGGACAGAAAGGAACTGAGTCTTCCAAATAATTTTCCAGATAAATCCCGTTCTATAGCCAAACAGATTCCGTCAAAGCAGGGGAGTGGAGCGCATGCCTGCACGTGTGTGTGTGTGTGTGGACGGGGGCCTTGATTTGTCGTATTGAAATGTCGACTCTGTTAATTGTGAATCAGGTGGGGCTTGATTTGGGATTGTATTTGTTTAATTTTCAGACACATGTACAGCACATACATGAATATAACTATAATTAAAGCTGCTGCACAGCAATGGTCAGGGCCAGGCAATTTTAGGCAATTCTAAGCAACAAGTGGAGAATAGGGAGATGGCATTTTGCATCAGTTGAGGCTTGAACTCACGGTTTCTGGAATGCAGGACAACACTTTATCTCCCTGAGCTAATTGACAAGAGTCACTGCATGTGAGGCTTCACAAATTGACTAAGCCAGTCACATGACAGCAGCCGCCTATGCATGGAAAGGCAGATTTCAAACCACTGTAGAAAAAAAAATCAGTCATTAAGACAAAAATCTGACAATGCTGATCTGGCATGGGACAGGACCTTTGTGCAAAGTTTGGTGAGTTTTGGCACATGGGAATGTTGCACAAACTGAGGCTTGAACTCACAATCTTTGACACCGAGGACTGGCCTCTATCTCACTGAGCTAAAACTCCACATGCAGCTTCACAAACTGACTGAGCCAATCACTGACGTGCAGGACAGCAGCCAGCCATGCATGGAAAGGCAGATTTTAAACAGCTGTCAAAAATTCAGTTATTAGGACAAAAATCTGAAAATACACATATTGCATCTAGACAGCATGGAGATGTCGATCATTTGTTTTTAACAATGATTGATTTGCTCCATAAGTGAAAAACTGATGTTTAAAAATGCCATTCTTGCATTGACTCCAATTGTTCACGAGAGCAAAATTCAAAATGCTGTCAAAAAGTTTTTGAGATACAATTCTGAAATTTGTCACACATCATCTACCATGACTCCAAAATTTTGACAATTTTTTTCATGAACATTGAAAATTTA
>OMLB01055762.1:0-30078 GCA_900302555.1 Myripristis jacobus
CAAAATAGAATTGGTTCTCTTCATAAAGATGGCCTAGGCTATAAGAAGATTGCTAACACCCTGAAACAGAGCTACAGCACAGTGGCCAAGATCATACAGCGGTTTTCCAGGACAGGTTCCACTCGGAACAGGCCTCGCCAGGGTCGACCAAAGAAGTTGAGTCCACGTATTCATCCAGAGGTTGGCTTCAAAAAATAGACAAATGAGTGCTGCCAGCATTGCTGCAGAGGTTGAAGAAGTGGGGGGTCAGCCTGTCAGAGCTCAGACCATACGCTGCACACTGCATCAAAGTGGTCTGCATGGCCATCATCCCAGAAGGAAGCCTCCTCTGAAGTTGATGCACAAGAAAGTCCGCAAACAGTTTGCTGAAGACAAGCAGCCGAGGAACATTACTGGAACCATGTCCTGTGGTCTGACGAGACCAAGATAAACTTGTTTGGCTCAGATGGTGTCAATGTGTGTGGCGGCACCCTGGTGAGGAGTAAGACAACTGTGTCTTGCCTACAGTCAAGCATGGTGGTGGTAGCATCATGGTCTGGGGCTGCATGACTGCTGCCGGCACTGGGGAGCTGCAGTTCATTGAGGGAAACATGAATTTCAGCATGTACGGTGACATTCTGAAGCAGAGGATGATCCCCTCCCTTCAGAAACTGGGCCGCAGGGCAGTTTTCCAACATGATAACGACCCCAAACACACCTCCAACATGACGACTGCCTTGCTGAGGAAGCTGAAGGTAAAGGTGATGGGCTGGTCAAGTATGTCTCCAGACCTAAACCCACCTGTGGGGCATCCTCAAGCGGAAGGTGGAGGAGGGTGAGGTGTCTAACATCCACCAGCTCCGTGATGCCATCATGGAGGAGTGGAAGAGGATTCCAGTTGCAACCTGTGCTGCTCTGGTCAATCCCATGCCCAAGAGGGTTAAGGCAGTGCTGGATAATAATGGTGGTCACACAAAATATTGACACTTTGGGCACAATTTGGACATGTTCACTGTGAGGTGTACTCACTTATGTTGCCAGCTGTTCAGACATTAATGGCTGTGTGCTGAGTTATTTTCAGGGGGCAGTAAATCTATACTGTTATACCAACTGTACACTGACTACTTTAAGTCATATCAATGTTTAATTTCTATAGTGTTGTCCCATGAAAAGATATAATAAAATATTTGCAAAAATGTGAGGGGTGTACTCACTTTTGTGAGATACTGTAAGTGTTACTGTGGAAACATTCCTCTGTGCAGTCAGCCTGGATGGGCTCTCCATTGCTTCTGCCTTCATGTATGGATTTTTAAACCTCAGACTGCATCCCACCCAGACTCACCAAGATCTACTCAGTCTTGGCCTCAGGCTAACTCTGACACTTTGACCACCAGCTGGTGCAAACCTGCGCACAGCTTGCTGACGGTAAGGCTTAATAATTCTTTGACCGTGAATCTGACTCACACTTGAATTCAGGCAAATGCACAGTAACTCATACCTAAACTCATCCTGACAGTCTTGCTCAGGCTTTCTGGTGAGTGTTAATTGCATGAGCGGTAACTGAATAGAATGACAACAAACCGATTTAATAGTTAACTACACTTTTATTGTTCCTTTTTAAGTCCAGCCAATGAGAGAGAGTCCAGTTTCATCCCTCACAACATGTGCCCACTCATGTCCGGTGAAGCACTGAACTTAAGCAAACAGCCAAATACCACCACCAGTGATGTCATCAAACTCAGACCATCATGTGCATGAGACTGCAGGACCGTTTCTCAACTTTTAATGAGTGAGATTCCTTTAGTCAGTTTAAGGATTTGTCTCTAAAAAAAAAATCCTCCTCCACAGACTTGATATACAATAAGTGACTGGCTTAATGAAGCAGCTAATGCACATATTAGGCTTATCTACACTGTCTCTGTCTCTGACATAAAGGGATGTCACTCAGGAATGGAATGTATTTCATATGAAGCTGTGAGGTTGAGAAACTGGCATGAGTTGATTCGTTTGCGAAGTATGGAGCGTTACAGTACCATTCTGTTTCCAATGTCATGCATGTTAGAATGTAGAGCCACTGCTTCATCCAAAATGTCAAAGTTCAAGGCATTCATGCATTTGGCAACTCTTTCAATGATTTGTCGCATGAGGGGAAACTGGGAAAAGCACTTTGTGGTGGATGTTGATATAGCCACAATGTAGAAGCATGGCTAGCATCAGTCACACAAAATATGAATCCATATGCAGAGGAATCCAAAACACAGCATATTTTCTCCACTTGGGGGAAATAAACTTCTAAACTGTCCAACCAGTGGTGGGTCATGACATACAAATATAGTAATAATCACAAACAAAACAACACCAGTTGATAATATAGCTATATAAGCAAGATCAGAGCTATATCGGCGACACCAGTTGCTTATATAGCTCTGATGACATGTAACTCTCATGTTAATAAAAAGACAAAAACAGTGACATGAAGACAAATTAATGAGCTTTGGATGGGCTCTGACTGCTGACATGGATGGCTTTGCTTCTTTTTGAACTCGTACCAGATTATGAAAAACGCTAAACCCTAGATTACTGTTATTGGAGCTAGGCAAGTTGTCTTATTAGAAAATATTGATACGTCAGACATTGCACAATTATTGAACGGCATGAGCGTCGCTACTGTTCACTGTAAATGTTAATAGTGACACTCACACAAAGCCATATAAGAAAGAGAGATGAAATGAAAAGGTTTACATTAAAAAAAAAAATGCCCACATTCTTTACAAAGCACCAGCTGGTACCGCTGAGGTCCAAATGATACAGTCAAAACAAAAGTATTTTTAGGTAAATGCACACTGACATGGGTTGTTTTTCAATCTTGGTTTGGAGTATGAGCATGATTCATACAACAACATTGAAAAAAATGTTGTAGTGAAGCCATGATCACTGCACAGTTGTATAAAAGCAGCCAGGTGTGGCAAGCACACAAAATTACTGTCATGCATTGTTTATTTACCGTAGTTTTGCTCTGCATTTGAAACTGTATGTTTGGTATGCTGTGGAGTTTCATTTCTTGTTTCCATGGTTTGCTTTACATTCAACTTTGCAAATGCGGATACATGTGCCAAAAATCACTCACATTTACGTGACTTATTTTTTTAACCTTTTGAAATTATTCTTCTAGATAGCAATGTCTACATGCACACACTTAGAAAGTGGTATTCTGTCAATAGAGTACATGTTATTATTTGGAAATAAACACTGACTGCATGTCAAACCTTTTTTTTTTCCAAAGAACGTATGACATCCATAGTATATTAGATAGCAAAACCATATAAATTATTGCATATATTTTAGCATGACATAAATTGCTCTTTGCCCTATGATGTTTGCTAATAAAACTGAGAATGCAAAAGGCTAAGATTTGCTTTGACTGTATCTCTGTAACAGAGGGTGTGCTTCATTTTGAAAAGAAAACAGGAGGGAAAGCCACAGAACTGCAAGAAAAGAAAAGAAAAGAAACACATAAAGACAGTTTTATAAACTTGTACACTTATCCTTCACAAGTATTTACCTGTTTAGCTTATACTATGGAATGCAATGTAGGATAGATTATCCAAAACGTCACACATCAAATGGAACCGACACTTCTCAACAGACGTTCATCTGTATAAGAAAGTTTGGCTCCATGATGTAAAGAGACCAGCCAACCTGGCCAAAGTGTGTAGTTCACACTCACACGCATCATCCATTTTAAACAAGTTATAGTGAAAGATAAGAGCAATCGTTTATATAAGGCATATTGAAAAAGTTGACAGAACTCCTTTGACGCTCCTCCGAAGATGCTTTGTTGATATTAAATAAGGGATGTCTTTGTCCATTTCCAATTCGTTGTTGTTGTTGTTGTGTGTCTTTTTCCACAGACATATTCCAGAGGGGAGAGTTAGAATATGGTGCTCTGGCTGCAGTGTGGAACCAAAAGATTATGGAAAAAGCCAAAGTCCTTTTAGGCATCGACCTTACAGAGTCTCCTTCACAGGAAGTGAAGACAAAGATGGAGCTACATTCAGAGGTCCAGGCAGAGGAGAGCCAACAGGAGCAGGCAGGTTAAACTGAGAGACTGGACAGCTGGGACGCCTCCACCTGGGACGCCTACACAGAGTGAGATGAAAACATTTAATTTTGCTTAGAAATTAAACGATTTGACAGTCAAAGTGGCTGCTGATTTGAAGATGTCCTCCAAAAGCTGACCGCCAGAGAACCCCAAAATATAAGATCCCTGGGGGCCCCACCCTCATCCATCAAACTAAAACCCATACTCAGTATGTGAGGTGTGATATTATACCCCATCTGTGTGGAGATCACCTTATATGCCCCTTCATTTGTCACTGCCCTGCATTTGAAAATACCCCATGGCTTAAATTCCCAGGTCTGTGAAATCAAGCTGTCAGGTGGGTCTGGGACAGAAAGATAAGGGTTAAGGGAAACCACAGGAAGGGTTTCCTCAACTCATCAAGATCAATTACAGAGGCTTAAGACCCCCTCTACCTAGACAGCCAGGCTGTCAGTCCATCGGCCAGCAGGGGGATAAAGTCAGTGGGCCATCACTAGGCTTTAGTCATGGACTGTAGAGTCCCCCATCTTAGCCCTCCAATCTAAAGTATGAAACCTGAAGTGACAGCTCTGCTCTGGCCCTTGGGAACCCTCTGACAGTGACAAATGATACCCCCCTGCCATCTTTAAACCTGCTTTAATCCCACTAGCAAATGATAGGCCAGGAATGAGCAGTCACAGTGTGTCACCTCGGCACTATGGATTTAAAATGTCATCAGGTCACTCGAACGCTTTCTTTATTTTTGTGCCACTGATGTGAGACTAAACCTGCATGAAGGCAATGTATTATTTTACTCAATAGAATTTACTCTATCACTAAATTACATTTCACTGGTCTCAAAACTGAACATGACATCTACAGTTTGCCGGTGAACAGTGAAGACTATCCCCAAAACATTACCATTACCATCACTTAATCAGTAAAACATTTTCGAACATTCTAAATAAAACTTACTTTTCCCTCAGTGAAAATGATGCCACAAATGGGACTTTTTATAACTTTTTAAAGTGGATTAACTAGAATAGATTATGACAAAAAGAAGACAAATAACATTATACAATATTTATTCAAGTATTATATTATTTGTAGATTTTATTCTATTTGTATTAGAGGCTGAAAGAACAGGCTTAGGCACATTACAAGATGTTTTATGTTCAAACAAATAAGTGTTTAAAATAAGCTACGTATGTGATAATTTAGAATAAGCTTTCTGAATGCAGTGCTGGTAAACATTATAGACAATTTATATTGAAATATGTTGGAGGGTTTGGAATTGCACTTGGGCTGGTGGAAACCTTATCATGCAATAATACAAAATCTGAGCCCCTCAATTACGACTGCAAAGTCATATTAACATAACTGGAAAACTCATCAGTACGAGTCATTCAATCTTGCATTTGGTCTTCTTCAGAATTATATTGGAAAAAAGTGGACAAGCAGGGCATGACATTAAACTCACCCTTTGCCCATGGCAAGTCTAGAAAGGGGAGAGTGAACTCAGCAAGCAAGTGAGACTAGACAACAGAAACCTAAACATCATAAACTCAAACTTCATAAACAGAAACTAAAGTAAAAGAAATTTCTGGAGACAATCTTTAATTGCAAACTTTTGTCTGTGAAGTACAACCACCATGGCAGCAGTAAACAACAAAAGAATAGAGAGAAACTGGATCTTGCCAGTCAAAATGAAACTGGCATTATTCTGGTTCTACTGATATTCTGGATTAAGCAACCAAAGTGCATGATGGGTTGTGGCTCTTACCTGTGATGTGGATTTGTGCCACAGCCCCATCCCCTCCTTCGCTGGTCGCCCGGACCTCCACCACAAAATCCCCCTCTCTGGGCATGGGAAGGTCTATGAACCGCCTACTGGTTGTATAAAGCATGCCTGTGGAATGGCCCTGCTGTCTGAGCAGAACCTACACACACACACACACACATACACATCAGAAATAGCAATATACAAAACTTTATTTATGCTTAAATAATCAAAATATAAGCAAAAAACAAGGTCAAAATAAAATGAGTAACAAGTAGGCAAATAGTTTAGCAAGACAAACAAAACTATATTCACCTTGTAACCATCTATTGATGACTCGTTCACCAGGGGCTCCACATGTTCCCAGGCAATATTTACTAAGTGGCCCTTTAACTTTTTACCTATTATTCTGGGGGGTTGACTGGGAGCTGGTCAAACACAAACAAGCAAACAAATTAGCAAACAGCAATGAGGACAAGTTACATTAAGATGACTTGCAACTTTTCCATAAACAATGACACCACATCTCTCCGCGATCCACATTGATGAGTTCACATACGGGCTTTCTTGGTGTAGATCTGGAAGTGAGGGCTGGGCGGCCCGTATCCAGCAGCGTTGTAGGCCCGGATCTCGATGAGGTAGTGGGAGTCCGGCTTCATGCCCTCCAGCCTGGTGTGGTTCCCCTTGCCAGGCACTACCACCCTGTGGGCTCCACCTTCGCTGTCATCCTGCTTCTTCCAGTATTTCACCTGGGACACACAGGCCCACAAGGGAGTCAGTTAGTATTGACCTAAAATAGTCCAAAATAGTCCAAAAAAAAAAAAAATCACGAAGTTCAGAAAAAAAAAAATTCAGTTCAATTTTATTTGCATAGTGTAAAATCATAACAAAGGGCATCTCAAGGCTCTTGACAGAGAACCAACAGGTTCACCCCATGAACCAAAATCTCCACCATGAGCCAGCACATTGCGGGCTCATGGTGGAGATTTTGGAGCGACAGTGGCGAGGAAGAAACCCTCTTCACAGGGAAAAAACCTCAAGCAGAACCTGGTTCTGGGTGGGCGACCATCTGCCTTGACTGTTTGTCACAAAAAATAACACCTGAATCTAAGAGCATCTGTCGGGGCTTACTGCATATGAGTTTTTTTTCACAAAGCAGGATTACCAGGTCAGACAGATGACTTTAAAAATGTTCCAAAATATTTTATGAAATTTTGTATTATTATAAACCATCAGTGTGGGATATAACATGATCTTTTTCACAGTTACCTGGCTAACTGCTTTGTGGATCACCCCCCAGTACAACAGTGTTAGTGTTATTAGAGCAACAGCTACCAAATATTGGTAAAGCACTTTTTATAAGATAAATAATGCATCAAGGCATGTGGATTAACAAAGTCATCAATTATATAGCATAATTGTTCATGGCTGCTGGATTGTACAACAAAATGTATAAAAATAAAGATTAAAAAAAAAAAAAAGTTATAAAAAAAGACTTTTCATAGAAGTGCCTTTAAAATAGAAGTTTAAAAGATGAAGATTTAAAATGACTAAAGTGACTTTGAAAATATTACTGGAATTGTCCCCACCAATCTGCCATCCACACTAAGCTAACCCAAATCATCATAAGAGCTTCCAAATGCTATTTGACCCTGGTCTGACATTTATCTCATTGATAGGTACAAAGACTCACTTTTGAGAGTCTATATAGTAAGTAACAAGTAGGAAAAAAAGAAACACATCTCAGGGACATTTGAACAGACCTGGTATCCGTCTACATGGCTGTGGGCGATTGGCAGCCACCACACGATGGCCTCAGTGGCAGAGAGAGCTTTTCCCTCTACACGGGTTGGGGCTTCAGATGGAGCTGAACGGAGACACAGAGGACAGCATGGGAAATGTGGAACGGTAAGAGAACCAGCACTGAACATGTCCTTCAGAGGTCATTTTCACCAGGTACATTCAATTCACTTAGTCAGCGTTGCAAAGCATCATCATTTATCTACGTGAATACATATGACATTGACCCTCTACAGCATACACTCTGATGGCTCGGTTACCCTGTTCATAAACTATCTAGAGCTTCACAATTTATGGCTCCATGCCTATGGGAAGTGTAGTTTCGCTGAATTAATGCACTTTTCACTCAGTGGCACCCAAGCATCACGTTGGTAATGTGCATCTATCACTAAAGGAACAAGAGAAGTGACAGAAATCTCTCTCTGTTCACATTCCCTCACTCGGATGGTTTTACTTGAGTTGTAGGTCAGTAGCGCACTGGATATTATTTTATTTTCAATCACAGAATTGTCCTTGAATGTTAAATTGTTACGACAGCAGCACCAACAAGCAATCCTACACTGTCATTGAGCGAAGACACACATACACCAGCAGGCACACAAATTCTTATCACAGGTACAGCTGCAAACACAGCTGTTTGCTAACTAACCTATTGAAATTGTGGACATGCAAAACACACAAACATCCCAAGTTCCTATGGTGTGTTACTATAGCAACAAGGCATCTCTGTAACCCGTCATGATGCCAGTGGTTATCTCAACGGTCTGTCAGTGGAAGTTAATAACTGGGCTAAATGCTTTGCATCCTTGGGCGAATTATCAGCTTTCTGGTTCATGCTACATAGATCATGATAATCCCACCGCTGAAGGCAAGCAAAGGAGGGAGCGGGAAAGAGAGGAAGGGGAGGGCAGGTTCACATTCAAGGGGTATTAAAATTCCTCAAATCTATACATGAGAACTCCTATTAAATGGATCCTAGTCCATAGAAAACTTTGGTAGTAAGTAGGTGACACTGACAGATTGAAATAGCAGAGTGTTGGCATATTGAAGAATCCCTCGTTCTCTGTGATGCTTGGCAAACAAGATGATGTTGATCTGAGACAGCGCCATGAGATCAGTTTGGCACTCTTCCCTGCTATGCTTCAACTCTGAGAGACTGCAAATGTCTTCTGGGATCAGTGCTTACCATCTTGTGCAGAGTAAATGATCGCCGTGTGACTGAAGGGTCCCTCTCCTTTACTGTTGAAGGCCTTGACCTTGACTTCAAACTCTGTCGAGGGAGAAATGGAGGAGTTCTTGTGGACGTAGCGCCTGGCCTGGGGGTCAGCCACCGTCACCCTCCACCACTCTGAGCCGTCATGGGGTTTGAAGGCCACAATGTAACCAAAGTTAGGCCCAGAGTAGTATTGCGGCTGTACAGGCTAACGACACCAGAAAACATCAAACAATTACATGGTGTCTTAATCCAAAGTACCTCTTAGTATGCATTTCAGGCATAAGTGGGAATTTAATTTCTAATCCTGGCAGTGCTAGGATCACGTGCATGCTAACCTATTTATGCTGATGAAGTGAACTGTAGATCAACAACAAAAACCCCCAAAACCTACATGAACCCTGCAAAGGAAAGGGTCCGTCCCACAAATCAGATTTGTGTGTAAGCTCTCTATTCTGTGAGTGTTATTCAAAAAGTTGTGGCACTTCACTGGCTTGGAAATCCATCTCACCTCATGCCTCATTTCCCGTGTTAGCACTGCGGCTTCATAATCACACCATATGTCCGGTGAGACATGCATGCATTAAGCACCGCTAACCTCTAAACACATTGCCTCATCCGCCAGCTGCTCAGGAATTGAATTGCCATGCCTCCGCCAAGCAAAAGGCAATTTGCCCATGATTGCTAATCTATCAGAGGATACAGCGGGAAGATGGAGGATAACAATTCTGTTTAGTCATTGATTTTTGATGATAGTGATTGTCTAGTGGGGTATAAAGCATGAGATTACCTCCAGTTAAGGAAGCACTTCACTGGCTCAAATTTATCTTTCTGTTCTTCTGGATGTTCAATTTCTATAAGAAAGTGCTTCACCATTATTGAAAGCTGTTGTTGTGCTACACTGTTGTCTTGCAGAGGGAATGAGATCTCATCACTGTAAAATACAAACATATTCAAATGCCCTTAATTTTAACTTTGAGGTATCAAACTCATGTGGAAAAGCAGCATGTCTCCTTTCAGTGTACTTTTATACTGAACGAGATGCTTCTGGTTTGCTGAGTTCATGGCATTCCCCCCCCCCATCAGAGCAAGAGAGGTGGAATGTGGCTAGACCTACCGTCCAAGTGATGGTCAGCTCCCTGCTTGTCCCTCCACCCCCGCTGATGTCCGAGGGCGCCACCACAGGAACTACAATGAGACGGTAACAGCAAAACTCTGAGCCCACATGTTGAGAGTCCACATGAGCAACGCCAACCCACACAGGCCGTAACCTATCCCTGGCAGTACTACTGAAACATCTTTCCTCCACAAATACAATATCAGTGTCCTGGGCTGTGCCAAACGCAACACCTTAATGTTCATGTGGGAGCCTTGCCACCGAGAGAGACAGAGAGGCAAGAGTTCTCTTCTTTCGCCTCAAGTCTGGTTGTTCACTCTCAACTGGCTAAGATTATTATTTTAAGAGAGGTTACTGTAGGCCTGTGATTTCCATTTTATAATTGAATTTCAGTATACAGTTTCATCAAAGTGCTCATTTGTAGAGGTTTATGCGGTGCGTCTGGCAGCGTGCGTCTGCCGTAGGAAGTGGAGCACTATGGCATTTCTGCTGACTCATTTCAACAGTGGATACTTCACATAAGTAAACAGGCCTATAATCGAATGATGATGAACAAATATTAGAGTGGAAAGCTGAACCATAGCACTGCATCTCATTTCCTTACAAGTGACTTACTCCGTCTGAAAGCTCCATTAATCCAATGTAGTGATCCATATGTCGGCCTGTCAAAGCCTGGCTCTGATCTTACCTGCTTCCAGGGTGGTGACTTTAGCTGACGGGGTGCTGGGGTCCCCCGTGCCCAGAGTGTTGGTGGCAATCACCCTGAACTCGTACTCTGTCCAGGGGAACAAATCCACCACTGTGGCTGTCTCCACATTCCCCTCGATGACCTCAGGAGCTAGAGAGAAACGCACAGATGTTATTTTCCAGTGTCAACATTTCAGGGCAATAGCACGGTATGTTAAAACATTAAACAGTACAAGTCATACAGTCCCACAGTTCAACAAAAATATCCATAAAACAACAATGAATATCCATTTTTGGAATGCACTGCTATATTTTGAGTGACTGTGGCTTAACTAAATTACATTTTACTCATCTTTAAGAGACATCAGTCACCGCGCAGGCCTATCTGTAGGTGGCATAACTCAAATTATTATAGCGCCCATGCCAGCTCAGCAGTTAGCGCTGTTTATTTGACCAGGCAGTGGGCTGGAGTACTCACATGTGGTGGCGTCCTTCCAAACATCTTTGGAGAAGGAGTCCCTGTACTGGATGGTATATTTGGAGATGGGGCTGTGGTTGTCTGCACCACAGCTCCACTGCAACCTTACACTCTTGTCAGTGATATCCGTCACTCGCAGCCCACCTGGGGGGCCGGGGGGACCTGGGGAGAGGAGGAAAGGAAATAAAGAGGAGCTAATCAGGTCACTGGATGCAACAGAGGTGTAGGTGAATTAAAAGCGGTAAAAATGAAAGCTTCTTGTTGGACCAAGAGTGGAGCTTAGAGAGACTGTCCCTTCATCTTAAGGTCACAAGGCACTACATCACCAATTTGTGTTTGTCGATGTGTCCTACTTAGCTATGGATAAGTGTGTGGTTTAAGTGCCAAAACTTGTACAGCAGAATGAAGCTGTCAGTGTAGAATATTTCCAGAAACAGCAACTGGGGAAAGACAAGGAATCCACATACTACTTTGGATTTAAAAAAAAAAAAAGTCAAGAAAGAGGAAAAATTGTCTCTTTATGAATTCATTAAACCAAACGGTATCAAAATTTCCTAAAAGTGCAAATGTGCAAATACCAGCAAGCAATCTTTTGCATACTTGCCAACCTTAACAGTCCAAAAATAGGGAGACTGGGGGGCAGGGTCCATCTCACAAATGCCTGCAACTGACTAAAATTACAGTATTACCATATAAGTGTATGCATGTGCCAAATGGGAGAGGCTGATGAACAAAGTTAAGTTTTACTAGATCTGTCTGGATCTCACACTACTGTCATCACAGTAGCTTACCTAGACCATAAAGCTGCGGTAATTAAAACCGCTAAGGGGAGGGTTAGTGACAAATGTGTAGAATAAGCATTTAATTTACTAGCTGAACCGACATGGCTCTCATAGACATATTTCACATTTTTGTTGAAATAGTCCTTGTGTTTGTAATATCAATTATTGTAGCTTTGAACATGAGGCTGTTCTGCCTATAGCTCTGACAGAAAAACGTTTCTGAATGTCATGACTCTCACTGACTCCACGCCAAACTGACTGGAACCTGTTGCTAATCGTACTGAGGGACTGACTACAAGTGCAATAGTTCTCCTAAGAGCTTTGGAATCACAAAACATAACATGTCATAATTAGCCCATAGCCAATATTGATAATGGACCCAAATAGACCCTAAAATAACTGTAAAAGTATTAGCAAATGTGCTTTATTTTCTTTCAAGTTCATGGTGAGAGTCTTTTGGCAGGAGTCCTCTTTCTTTAAACAAGTTTATACTTCAACACCACTCTCCAAAAAGAACAGCTGTTTGATGCATATCACACACAGCACATCAAAGCCCACACATTTCCACTTTTTAGTCGCCTCTTTAAAAGACATCTGTAAAGTCTGATGGATTTAGGCTTACAGCTTAAACCCACTGACATATATTAACTGAGCCTGAGGCGAAAGCATTTGACTCCAGTGTTTCTCTTGGTTGTCCTGCTCCTCTTGATTCTTCCTTTGGAGAATAAAGATGGCCTAATAGAAAACCCAGACTGAGTCAGGGTTAGCCTTCCAACCCACAGCCCCAGAAATCAGCCAGGATTTACTTTTTTCATGTCTGTCACAGAACATGAGCCTAGAGAACTAAGGCGATTAGACCGTCAGAGCCGGACGACCCTTAAGCTTCCCTTCTTCTTTGTGAAGAGTCAGGAGTGAGGGCAGAGTTGTAGCAGTGAAACATCTAAGGATTCCTTTGCAGTTCCATGTAAGGGATGAAGTATTGTGCAGATGTTGTGCGGGTCTATGTGGACACGACTGTGTGATATGGGTAAAAAATAGATGCTTTTCTGTCCTAATGCTTGGCACAGCCTGTGTTTGGAGTGATAAGCCTCACTGCTAGGGCAGGGTTTTTTTTTTGTTTTGTTTTGTTTTTGAATGGGATATAACGAAGCCCAAGCACCAAAGCCAATAAACTCTGTGGATATTTTCCCAGTTGACAGACACTGAAGTCATCACAGCAACATTTCAATACTGTGCTGCGCTGGCCTGTAACACAACACTACAACAACAGTAACACCCAGCATATGAAAACAACTCTTCTGCGTATCTCAAATCCCTACTAATAACAAGCTACAGGTGCGGAGTCGTGTTTTTAGTTTGGACAATCTTGTGCAGCAGATCTGCTTCCTCATCTTCCGTGATAAATGGCTGTCTTTCATCTCTCTCTCTCTGCGCTCCTGACTGCTGGCATTTGGCACTCCATTAGGAGCAGCCTAGGGCCTGTGTTTTGGTTCCACTCTGGGAAACGTCACAGTCAGCCGCAGTGCATTCACCTGGCCTTCTGTCAACACCTGCTCTGAAAGCAGCAGCAGCAGCACACCCAGGGCACAACAGGGATCACCGGCAACCGGATCACTTTTGGAGTTCTTGGGGCCTATCTGAAGAGACCCTTTGTCCACCAACACTAGGTCTGTTTCAAGGCTGTGATGGGAGGGTGAAAGGCAAGCTCTCACTCATCAGGAAGTGGAGGGTAAAAACAGTGAAGTGTGTTGAATCATCCAGGAGGTACAGTATATGACAGGCAGCACCCAGCGGAAGCACAGTGTTCAGTTTGTGCTTGTTGATATCTGTGGATGTGGTTGGTGAGACAAGCGCTGCAATCAGCAGTGATCCACATCAAATGATTGTGGTGAAAGATAAAAATCCATGGTATTACACAAGACTTTTTTTTAGTCATCAGTGAGCCAACACATCGGCAATATGCAGGCCGAAAGTAATAGTTACAGTGACAGCAACGGCTCTCGTTATTCTGGGCGAAAGCGTCACTCGATTCGCTCACAGTGAAGACAGGAGTGAGCTATGACTCTTTTCATTCTGCTTGATTCAAAACACACAGACCATGACTGAATGTGATGGTGTTGACTTTAAAACTGGGGTGACACCAAATATTCAATTTTCATGAATAGCACCGAAGCATCACATTTCATTCGCATTTCATTTCATATTTTCTATTAGCACATCTGTCAATGAAACATCAGCATCATCTTGTTATTGAGAAACTTCCCATGCAAACTCAGTCTCAGTCAAACTTCCCTGCAAAAGTTGTCTGGGCCAAACAATTTGTTTTCCAAGTTACTCTTGTTAGCAGGGCACAGAGACTTTGCTGGATAAATTTGACCTAATCTCCAATGAGAGCAACATCAACTCGAGCAAAGCAGTCGAGTGTGTTTCAGTCTGCCTCTGTGTTACTTTCCCGATTTCTAGGAAGTCTGCAGGCAGTTCATGAGCTTTTGAATCCTTCATCTTTGAGCAGTGTCTGAGGAGTTAGGCTGACCTTTATGGGAGCCTAGCAGCAGATAGCTAGTGCTTTGTGTTAAGACTGCAGTGTGAAGCTCCCTGACATGTGCTTTCTCTCTGTGTGTGTGTGTGTGTGTGTGTTTCCTGCAGCCGGCATAGCTTGAGGACCCAAGGCATTTCCTTCCATAGCTTTTTCCAGCCCTTACTCTCACACTTTCTCTTCCGTGGAGCCTCGGAGTTGACAGATTAGCCAGCGAAAAAAAGGCTACGGTCTGGCAACTCGGGAGAGATTTACTTCTCTAACACACACATGCATACACACTGGAGAACATACACATGTGCTATCTCTGTTTCTTACCCTTCCACTTTCTCTCTCCCTCACGCGCAAAAACGCACATAGACACACATGTTGAAGAAGTACGCTCACGCACTGACAATACAAGTAGGGGAGGAATATTTTAATGAGCAAAAAAAAAAAAATGTCCGACACTATGGTACTCCTCTAAAGGGTTTTTGTTGAGATTTTAACAGGGCTTTACAGAACATAGAAATGTAGAATTGGATTTTTGTTTGCACTAGGTTTTGGAGTTTTTCTCTCATACTATCTTTGTGTGACATAAGTGTAGGTATGTATGCATGTGTGCACGCATTTGGCCATGCATGCATCCATGTGTATTTAGTGTGACTGTGCGTTACAGTGCATGACTCACCCCTGACGACCAGTTGGGCAGAGGCAGTGACGTTGTCCACTGGGGTTTGGGCGGTGCAGGAGTAGCGTCCAGCATGCTTCAGCTGGGTGTTCTTAATCAGCAGCTCGCCATTTGAGCTTCCATTCTAGATAAAACAAATAAAACACACATGCAACAGCAGGCAACACCATCCGTGATAAGATTATACATTCTGTATGCGTCAAAATGCTGTTGCCATAAAACATATATGAACGTATATGAACTTGAAGGCAAAATACTTGATTTGAACTGTCCAGTCAACTTAGTATCAAACTAACCCTAACCCTAACCCTAACTCATAGCTGATACTAAGTTAAAAGTCAGTTGATAGTCTATTAATACTAAGTAGTATTTACATTGGACAGGCTGATATGAAGTTTAGTATCTGCAATGACTGAGTTGGGAAACCCAACTGATACAAAGTTGATGCTCCCTTGAATACTATCATTTTACAGTCAAAATAAAGTGTGACCAACTTGAAAAATGAAAAAGAAAGTTGCGGTCCAAACTGTTAGCTTAGAACTGACAAGTTGCTGTACTTCTGCCCACCGAGGCCAGAGGGAGTAAGACCATGAAGTTATCAACCCCGAGTATCCAATTAGTTGAACTGGGATGAGCTTAAAGCAGCAGGGCTATCAACTCTCGTCTCATTAAGAGATGCCAAACTTAATGCTGTGTTCGTTAAAGGAGAGCGCACTCCCACTGCACACAGCCGACCTGAGGTAAAACCATCTTCAAAAACCTATGATATCTCCCCATGGTGCATGACTGCATGTAACTTACTGTTTATGAGTCAAACTGGCTTTGCTGATACCACATAAACGGTATTAGCTGGAACATACCCATTTTACAAGGGAGGAAATAACTCCTGTGTACAGACACAGGGTATCATCAATCATAATCATGATATGGTGTTTGGCCAGTGGGTGGAGTGACAAATGAGAAATGCTAACCACTGCTTATGGCTGGAGCTGCACGAGGAGGGAGAGGGTCATGTCACGGATAATGGATGTGAGCGGAAATTGCTATTAAACTGATATACAGTGCACCAGCACCATTAGTCTAGGCTACTTTTGGGAAGGCATGCTAAATAGCTGTTGGAGTCACATTAATTTAAAACAGGCTATATTTTTCTGTTTCAGGTATTCCAATGAAAATACTATGGGCATTAACTTGATCTCAAAGTTTCCTAATTATACGATTTGACCTGGCTGAACTCCAAGCTCGAGCTAGATCCATGAGCCCTGAGATTTTGTGGTCAGGTCAAAGTGAACGATGAGGCAAAACTCAGCTCCAGTTGTTCGCCGACCGACGTGACATCTCACCGGGGTTCGCTCGTAATGCTGTTTGTCCTTGTGCAAGTCAATGACATGACCATCCAGGGACCAGATAAAGGTGATGTCCAGGGAGGAGTCATGTGATGCGGCACACTGCATTCGGGCGCTCTCTCCCACTGTCACGTCAGCATTGGATGGGGCCAAGGTGATCTTCGTGGCCTCTGGGGAAAAAAGACAGAAGTACAAGGTAAACCCAGTTTTGATGTGTTGCACTTTGATGATGACAAACACACTTAAACAGCAACTGAGGGCAGTAGCCTGTCAAATTTCCAGCCTGGGAGTAAATGCTGGCTTACAAATCATTTGTAGAAAAAACACATAGACAAATGACTTATAGCTGAACGGGAATTTTGAGCAGACAGAACTCTGTGCTACAGTTTTAATGGTTGGGGAAGCTCAATAAGCACAAATGTCCAGAAGAGGGCAGAAAAGAGCTGTACACTCAGCAAAACTGGAGAGCAGCTGTGCAAAAAAATGAAAAATGCTTGGCAGCTGTCTCTACGTGTCAACAAACATGAAAGTCTTATCAGTGTAATTATTGGCTAGTCCATCAGGTGATGTCAAAACAAGCATCACTCAAGTCACTCTGCTCATTGAACAGTTTGAAGTCCAAGACCTTGTCGCGTCACATCTGATCTAAAGTAAACTGTTTTCGCCTTGGCCTGGGAAGTGACTGATTATCCACCAGTGACCTCTGCAGACTTCTGCACCGCTCAGACGACCATAACTCAGCCGCGGTGGACAGCTGGAGGTCGGGAGGTCATGATGGGATGGATGGCAATAAGAATGCCTGCCAGCAAAGGCCAATAACAGTCAAAGTAACATTAACAGTAGCAGAAAAACAGTAGCAATATTAGTGTTACAAGCAACAGTTAAAGTAGGAGTGAGATCTTGCCTGTGATGGAGAGCGACCCGGTGCTGTTGGCTTTGCCCCGGTCGTTCTTGGCAAAGCAAGTATACCTCCCTTCATCTGCCCGCGTCACATTGAGGATCTCCAGGCTCCCGTCCTCCCAGATGAACATCCTGAGAAGGAGAAACCAGGAATGGTTCATCAGATACTGAGAGAGCAACTATATGGTGTAAACCAGTGGTTTTCAAAGAGGGACCCTCCAGGAGTCTGTCAGTGGAACTTGCTAACAAGTTCCCAGAAGGTCATCGATAAAATGAGGAATAGTGCAATTTCACTATTACTAACTCACTAGAAGTTGCTATGATACAAAAAAAGTTATTATTTTAGCATTATGTTAAGTGTTCCCTCCATGCACACACACACACACACACACACACACACACAAATAAATCATGTCAGTGTTCAAGTCCAACATCGAAACAATCTAACACAAAACATCTTTTCATATCAAGGTCTCTAGGGCGAAATAACTTCAGAATGGGCTTTTGGATATTCAACCAAGGTTCCAGAGCATGAGGAAGTTTGAAAACCCCTGGCGTACGCTACCTGATGCAAAATATGATGGTCAAATGTCCAGTCCAGGCTCTTGCATGGATAGTAGTGGATGCTCGATTCCATAATGGGCGTATGGGATTGCAAAAAAATTGTGAGAACTGGAAAGTTCTCAGTACAATGCAGCGTCAAATTGAGCTGGAGGCAAAGCCAACGACATCTGATTCATTCTCCTCTGCATATTTCATACGTGATGCATGGCAAACAGCATCACACCAGTCACTCCATCACCACTCCATACACCCTCTCTTGTCAGGCAGACAGCCACCATAGTGAGCTTCAGAAGGCATATGCTGCATGGTAATTGGGCTGCTGCTCCTCTTCTGTGTGAGCTTGCGTGTGTGTGTGTGTGTCTGTGTGTGTGTGTGTGGTGGTGGCTGATTAGACTTGTCTTGTCAATGAGGACTAAAGGGCTGTGGGTTTACACATCCTGTCTGTCCAGGGTGATGGGCTTTACACTGTTCTTAATGTCAGCCATAGACAGAAGGCAGAGCACTGCACAGTAACCACAGACAAACAAAAAGCAGTGCAAACAACCTTGCATATATAGCAGATTGAGGAGATCTAGAGTGGCTTTAGAGGGAGGCCAGACTCTGTGCTGGCAGGGATTCCCAATCACTTGTGACCCAGTTGTGTCTCACAGAAAAGAAAGGTTGGTAGATATTTGAATTTAAAGCTGGCTGCAAGTGAAAAAGAAAGGTCAGCCATGACAAACCAGCTTTTCTGCATAAATAAATCAATATCCATATAATATTTACAGAATGGGGGTCAAACGTAAGTGCTTGATGATAGTGAGGGACTTCTCACCTGGTAGAGTTGGAGAGCAGCTCGGTGCCTTTGCTCCAGGAGAAGCTAGGCTTTGGGGCTGCTTTGGGTTGACACTTGATCACTACCCGGCTGTTTTTAGCCCCCAAAACCCTCTTCACTGGGTTGTGTTCAAATGTGGGAGCACAAGCTGAGGAGGGACAGTATAGATTATTCATCACAAAACACACTAGAATATGCATTACATGCATGCATACATTTATGACACATTGTACATTCATAAAAATGCCCTGTTCGCACACAGTGTAGCATGAGCATGCTACACTGACTGAGGGGTCGGAGCCGGCTGTATGGCAACATATTATTTATTTGCCTTTTTTATGTAATCCAGAGAAAGTTGTATTTTTCTTATGCAAATCTGACAGTGCACACTGTATATTCTAATGAGCTGCATTAGCTTGAAAAATGGCCTTTGCACAATTTGACGCAGCAGCCGTATATCTGACTCACCAATCACGCGCAGCTCTGCATTGGCATAGATGACTCCATGGTGGTTTTCTGCTATGCACTGGTACATCCCTGAGTCTTCAAACGTTAAGCCAGTAAACTTCATCTCTTTCTTGTCATACTGCGGAAAACAGCAGGAGTGTATTGCCGAAGTACAATTATCCTACACTTCACCATCTCGCTCTGCTGATGGGATTCAAATTGCATTGCTAAGCAGAGAATGAAAATGAGACCACTGATAGTTCACAACCACGGAAACACAGACGACAATTACTTAATTTGACTCGGAGATGACTTCATTAATGCGTAATGATGTATCGAGCAGCACAGGTACATCCAGCCACCGCTCTCGCCGCACTGCCAGAACCTGCTGCTCCCCTGGGTCTCTTTCACCTCGGGCTTGGTGACAGTTGTTTCTATGAAGGGTTACACAACCCACACTGGCACCCGCTCAATAACAAGAGGTACTTTCTTCTGACATCGTGCCCTATGTGTGCCCACAGTGCCAGCCGCCTGTCACTGCTGCGCGACTCTAACTGCCCTGGCTGGCACAGCAAGCAGGCATGGCGGGTTCCAGGGGACATCATGGAGCTGCACAAAGGCCTGTGTGTGCTTCACAGCTATTGCTATTTTACAGCTGTGGCCAAATGGCTCTGTTATGGGACAATACTGATTTATAAGTTTGAACATTACCACGGTGCCATTTTTCAGCCAGCGGACGTGCGGTTTGGGTTTGCCACTGGCCACGCAGGACATGGTGTAGTCGCTGTCGATAGCTTTCTCCGTGCTGTTGATGTGGTCCACCCACTCAGGATAGGCTGCAAATCGAGGAAGATCAGAGTTCCAGTGTTTGTTAGAAACACATAAACTGAAAAGCTACAAAGCAGCTGAATAATATATGATCTCGGAAAATACTAGAGGCATTCAATTACAGTAGGTGTTAGATCTAAAGAAAGAAAGAAAAAACTCTGAAAACAGACTAGGCACTGATGAGGCCAACTGAGAAAACACTTCTGGATTTGGCTGGCAAAGCTGTCAGACATCAGCATGATTGGTGAGAACGATACCAGCCCTTTACTGAACTATCCTATGCGGTGCAGCTAGCTGAGAAGTAGAATTTGTTATTTATAGACAGATTCTGTAGAACCTAACAAGCACATGTGTCCCATACAATATCTTTTTGGAGGAGAAGGATGAACAAAGTACTGACGCAATCCACAGGAAAGACAGACGAGACTCTTCTTACCTTCCACGGAGACTCGTGCAGAGTGGTAGTCCTTTCCTTTGGAGTTCACGGCCTCACACTGATAGTTGCCCGCATCTTCAAACTGTACGTTATTGAGGTGCAGATGAGCCCCCGACATGCCCAGCTCGTGAGTGGATGGCAGCTGCCCGTCAATCTTCTTCCAGCGGATCACGGGGATGGGACTGGCAAGGAGCACATTTCAACATGTAACACATATGCATCGCTGCACTGTATCATCAGCATTCAAAAAACATGCCCAATAAATGATTTATCATTGTGAATAGAGAGTATACTGAGAGGGCTCTAATGTCTAAGCTGCTGCTACCTTGTGTGTATTTTACTATCTATTATGAATGAACCACTACGTTTTGAAGGCTGTTGAAGCTGATCCCAATTTTTTTTGAAGATTTTTTCTTCACTTTGATAGTGACAGTAGTAGAATAGTAGAGAAGAGACAGGAAAGGCAGGAGAGAGTGAGGGGACGACACACAGCAAAGGGCCCGGGCTGAAATCGAGCCCACTTTGATGGGCACTGTAAACTGTAACTGACTATTTGTGCCCCAAAGCCATACCTTCCCATCCTCCTTGATGAGCACTGCACAATGTAAATGATAATACCAGTTTCATCCAACAATGCATATTTAAAACAGCACTACTATAAAAAACAGTGATATTCGTTATGCTGTGTCCATGCCTGCACTTACTTCCCCAAAGCGAAGCACTCCAGTGTGATATTCTGCCCCACCAGGGCAGTGGTGTCTGGGAACGTGACTTTGAGGTCAGCAGGGTATTTCTTGATGGGACCTGGAAGGCAAAAGAACACACTTAAGCAACTCACCTCTTCAAAACACTTCCAAATCTTACTCCTTCAATTTTTATACATTTAGATCGATTTTTTTTGCTTTAGGTTTGTTTTTGATATCATCGGATGTGATTGTTCAAGTGGGCCAAGCTAAACCAAAGGACAATTATTTGCAAACGCTGCTCAATGCAGGTGTGCCACCTGGACTTACATGCATAAACGTATGTGTGCAGATGTGTAAGTATGCATCACATGCAGTATGGACATGTACACACACACACTGCCCAGTGTAATTCAGTGTATATGATGCAGTGCTTAGCTAGAGGCATGGAGTGCTTGGCTGAGGTTAAAGGGTTAGCCTTCAAAATAAATGTGACGAATGTACATACAGTGCAGAAATGTATAGCATTTAACAAGGAGAAATGGACAGAAAAAAATGCCATGGCATGATCACCTCCTCATCCACACACACACACACAAATGCAAATACCACAGAGTTAAACATGGGCCACATCACACCCAGAGGGCGCCTCCCTAGCTTGATAACGTAGGCAGTAGTCATAATACACGTATGCATGAGAGAGCGCAAACCAGCCCTCAGCTACGCTCCAGCCTGACCTCTTTAGCGGAACAGAACATTCTAGTTTGTGTCCTGACCACCACTCAGGATGTGTCTGCCACAGGTGAAGCTAGCCAAGCTCAGAGGCCAATTGAAAGTCCACATCAAACAATGGAATAATTGATGGGACTCTGGGAAAGTCCCCAAGGAAAACGCAGACATAGCTGCCGAGTTTAATTTTTTTTTTTCACTCTTTCCTTGGACCCAGCAAACACACAAACCAGTAATAAACAAAAGGTCAGTACTTTAGCTTGTGGTCTCCACCTCCGGGGACTCTTGCTTTCCCTGGTTACTCTTCGCAGCTAGTTGGCTCTGTGCTGAGGCCAGTTTTTGGGTGGCCTTCTACCACGTGAGGAAGATTTCTCCAGCCTTGAGCTTATTTGATCCCGTATATCAAATTTAAAGAGTCAACAACAGTGGCAGGACCTTATCTTATTAAATATGAGCACCCTTATCAAACATCGGTCTCAGCAGAGGAAGCAGATAAAAAAAAAAAATCAATGCAGTAAATCACTGTAATAATGCAGAGTCACTCCTTGTCTTCAGACTGAGAATTGACTCCCTCAGGAAAGGCTTAATGCCGCTGCACCTTATCCTGCATAAAGTAGCACCATACCTGGATACTGGTCCTTCTGTTCAATCAAACACTGATAAATTACACAAATATATTCTAGGGACACTGGAATATTTTCTGCTGAATTATTTTGATTTAATCCTAATGTTGAACTCATCTGTTTGATAAGAGCATCAGATAAATACCTAAAATGTGACCTAAAGTAATGTACTGACTTTGAAATATCAATATTTCTTCCTCATGTTTTACGGCTATTGAAATGAAATGACATGAAATGAAATCAAAAAGCTTCATTAAAAATGATCAGAATCTGCAGTTCTATTTTTTTCTATTTTCTTGCTGTAATAAGGGATATAATTAAGATTACTGCATGCACAGACAATCCAAACACAGTAATAAATCATAACATATTGCAGTATAAACCATTAATCTCAATGTTTTGCGAGATATAAGCTGCTGTCAACTGCAGTAAGTGTCCTACTGGGATCAGTCTGGTTATTACCAAGTTAGACTTTAATACCTATTATTAGGAAGGCCATTTAAAGATTACTGACTTTCAAATTAAAGTGAAAATAAAGGACTGCTTACATAGCATACTCAAACACTGCTTCAGTGAAAAACGTAATATATATGGTAAGATCAGATATTAGAGATTGTGCAGAAGGGAGGCACTAACGTTCAGCCAGAGGCACAAGGGGGATGAACTTGGAGAAGACGCTCTTGGAGATGGAGGGGCTGGAAACAAAGCAGGAGTAGTTGCCGCTGTCCGAAGCGTCCACCTTGGAGATATAGAGGTTGCCTGTTGTCTGGGAGACAAAGCGCCTCTTGTCCAACTGGATGAAGATGGGGAATTCGTTCAGCATCCATCGAAATGACAGCTCGGCTGCACAGGAGGAAACATGACAACATTCAACCTGTCAATCAAGACTCGGGACACATAGCAACAGCTTGGGAAAGAGCTGAGGGGACTGGCGATGAAGCTGGCTCGGGCTGAATAATTCGCATACAAGCAAGGTAAAAATAGCACAATGCTTTGTATGGTGCTGGGGGTGACTCATTATTCAACTATCCATTGACCTTTCAAATGAAATCTAATAATCCATGTCGATTGGCTGAGAGAAATACAACACGGATATGATAAACAGATACCTCAGGTTTACTGAGGTAATTCTAGCGGAGAGAGGTAACCATGGTTTCAGACTGTTGTGTTTTGCATAAGCATGAATATGAAAATGTGCTGTACAGTTCTCTGGCACTCTGGTTTAATAAAAGAAGATTTGTTTAATCGCAACCAAAGCTTATAGAAAAGAACAGCAGAAAATAGAGTGAAATGAGGCCACATAAACACACAGAATCATGGTGACTCTTACTCACAGGAACACTCACATACACATATTATGGAGGGAAGCACTGCAAGGGGGGATTAGACGCAGGAACTGCTTTGATGACAAATTAGCTGGAATTAAAATATGAGACTGCCGAAAACACATTCCTTCTCTTCTACATTTAGGATCGAGTGGAACTGACAAAATAAACTTAGGGACAACCGCAGAATGAGAAAACAAGCATTAAAACAGAGGTGACAGAGACAGTGACATCATCACATATTTACACTTTAGAGAATATCAGAAAGGGCAATTCACTCCCTAACCAATAGAGGGCATGATTTCATTGGTTTTTATCAGATTGAAATGACCACCAATGGTAACCCCGTTACATGGGCTGTTGGAAAAATATCATTCATTCATTGTCCTCACCTGCTTATTCATATTCAGGGTCACAGTCTGCTGCAATCCATCCCAGTTCACAGGGACAGGGAAACACACCGGACACAGTACCAGTGTATCACAAGGATATTACTGATAGACACACTCACACCTAGGGGGGGGCAATTTAGAGTTTCCAATCCACCTGATTTGGTTTTTGGACAGTGGGAGGAATTCATAGCACTTGGAGGAAACCCATACGAACAAGGAAGAGTATTTAAAGGAACAGCTCACTCAAAATACAGAAAAACAAACAAACAAACATGGAAGCTGTATCTATCCACCAATGGGCATAAATTAGAGGCGGATCGATATAGTTTGTTTATGTTCTTCATCAGAAAATAGTTCCCCTTGAAATTCCTTGCCCTGTTCAGCATCCATGGATTGGACTGTGGATTGTGCCAGGCATCTGTGTCTTTACATTTGGAAAGAGCTGCTGCTGTTGAGTTTTTCCACATACATTTGTGAAAGGTTGAGCCACAGTAACAAACATCATCTAACACTGGGATGCAGGGATACAGAGAAGATCACTGCAGACTGGAAGCCCTGTCAAATCACACAGAAATGATCTGGAGAGAGGGATATATTGCACTAGGGGTAAGTGGGGAAATATATTTTGTATTTTGGGTGACCTATTCCTTTAAAGTCCACATGGAAAAGCCCAAGGAATTGAGCCCTAGTCCACATTCTCTGCGGGAACAGTGCTAACCACTGAGTCTCTGTGCCATTGTCCCACTGACCAATCAGATGCTAATGCTATACAATGAGGTCATTAAAGTCTAATTTTGTAGCAGTCCTAACTAAGCACTGTTACTTAGCGCAGACCATACCTGGGTAGTGTGGCGGGGGAGCGCAGAGCAGGACTGCCCCTTGTCCCTCTTTCACACGCACTGACTGCCTCTCCTCTGATGAGAAAAAATCAAGATCTGAGAGAGGCAGAAAGAGACAAAGAGCTGTGAGAAGATTCACCCTCAGCCACACAGAATCCACTGTCATACTCTCACATGACAAATTTGAACATCTCTCATAACCAATTTCCCTGAAATTTCCCTATTTAATAAAATTCACACCATCACACAAAAGACGGTCCACTAACCAGCTTGTGCGCAGCGTTGTGATTTCTCATTACAAAAGCCACATTAGTCACACTGGCTTCATAAAGTTAGACCGTTCACAAATTGCACTTTCCACACCACTTATGATTTGTCCTAGCTGCCCTTGCAACCGCAGTGTTCTTGATATGCATGAAAGTACGGCTCCGGGGCAGCACTCTGTTTAAAACTCTGGGTACAAAACAGGCTACGGGGAGGGTCACATCTGGGCCACTCACATCCAAACTGGACAGAGGCCTCTCGGCTGATGATCGTGCCATAGTCATTGGTGGCCACGCAGGAGTACATCCCCACATGTTTGTTCTTGACAGGGTTGCTGATGACCAAGTTGCCCCCAACAAAACTGTAGTGGTCATCTGCATCCATGTCAATGTCCCGACTGTCCAGCCTCCACCTATGAGCAAAACAAGCAGGGTCACAGTGGTGCTACACAGTGAAACGGTTTCCATCAAGTGTTTGTCTGTTCTTTGGTGTGCTGAATGTGATTTCTCCCCTACTACCAAGACTATTAACGACCAAAAAAATTAAGAAACTAGCTCATGTTACTTGGAGAACCACATAGGTTTACCATATCAGGACACGCAGAGTTTTGTCAAGTAGGTAGTTGGATGGAGAAATGTATATTCATTTGTTTTTGGATGCTTTTATGTGAGTGTCTCAGCGCTCTGTCGCTTGTGGCATTACATGGCACACATCATCCATCTGGTCCTCCAAAGTAAAACAAAAGCTTAGCGGGGTCTGCATTACAGTTTATCTTTTTATGTGATAAATCCGTGCAATATTTATCAAGATTCATAAACTTGGAGGGCTGATCTAGTAGAAGCAATAGCAGAATGCATGGTCTGAGAGGCATATCTGATTGTACTGTAGATGAATCATCCTAAGCACTTAATGCCATCCATGGTCAAAACTAATTCCCTCTCCCCTGACATCTAATTCTGGGCTCTCTGACAGTGAAACTGATTTGGATGAAGCGAAGCAGTATCATTTACATACATTTACATCTAAATTGAAATGGATCTTCCAAAAAAAAAATGCTTTTAATTTTTAGCACTAAAATGAGATGGAGACCCAGTGGTGGTTTTGTTTGTGCTGCAGCTGCTGCACCAACATCTCCTTTGTTGCTAGGCTTTTGTTGCGATGTCATATTTTGGCATTTAAACTATTATTTGCTTAGGGGAAAAAACAAAACATCTGCTGCAAGGAAAATGAGCTGCACACATTCTTTGACAGCAAAATAATGCAGGGCTGGGTTCAGACTGTATGGTCTGATCATAGCACTGCTGCATGGCAAAGTGCCTAACGTCATTAATCAGGCATACACACACACATCTTCACATGCATACACTCAAACACACACAAATAGAAATCCTTAAAAGTCCATTAAGCTTTAGCTGTCCTTGAGACCTTGCAGGTAGAGCCTAAAACAATCTGAGCCCAGACTAAGAGACGACGAGTGATGAGAGGCGTACAGAAAGCACAGCGGGCAGTAATGAGGCTGGGACTTTGGGGAACATATGTTACTTGTATGTGGCAGGTGGATTGGCTCTGGCCCGGCAGTTCATGGTGATTTTGGCCTCGGGCGACTCCTCAGGGTAGATGGTATCCACCGGCTGCTCCTCAAACACTGGCCCGTGACCTGTAGCATCGCCTGCCGGCAACAAACAAACAAGACCGGGCTCAATTTCAACAAGGTAAGACGGAGGAACAAGAAGGAAACATCAAGGCATTAGAGCTCATCCTCTGTGTGGCAGTTCTGGGTCAATTCAATCAAAAACAAGACAGCTGGCTTCTGATGCAACGTAAGGGGCAAAACAAAAAAACACACACTGACTAGAGTATATGATGTACTATTTCATCTTGGTTTGTGGCTGCACACACACTAATCACTTTGTAGCTGATTTCAGATAAATACTGGATTCAAGTGTAACTAATCTAACGCATGAATCCATGCAAAATCTGTGTCAGCTATTGATCTAACGACACGACAGCTTTATTCCACAGCAAATAACAACATCACAATAATTATGAAAAGATGTGCTCACTCAGGTGCCGGACCAAAGTAATTTATTCATCTTGTGCCAGTGGATATCATATTGGCGAGCTAATACAAAATCCCCAAACTGGAAAAGCTACTTCACTTAGCATAATCCAAAACCCTTTCAAATATTCATATGTCATTCCCAATCCTGTCTAGCATTTGCATGGGCAATCCAAGGTGAGGAGTCTCCTTGATGAAAATGCCTTGCTTCGTTCAAGTCTGCCTTTTACACTGTCAACACACACGTACAATTAGCCCCAATTACTCATTAAAACAGACAGACATCACACGCCGTGCCATGAATAAGACATAAACACAATGCCAAGCTATGAATAGGCAATGAGGTGAAATGCTCCCAAACGCTGATTATTCTCTCAGATCAAGAGTACGTTAGGTGTGTGGGTGACTGTGGGAATACAAATGTGCAGTCTGTGTGTATGCTTGTGTGTGTTTGTGTGTGTGTGTGTGAGAGAGAGAGAGAGATCCCCCTCAAGGGGGGAGAAGCTTGCTCTTTCAGACAGCAATATCCTGCCTCCGTCCAATCCTCCTCACCACGCGCGCATTGGTTCTTAGGATTGACTCACTTCAAAAATGCCAAATTGACAGGAGCGTGTCACCTTTAAAAAGTGGAACAAAAGAGGCCCAAATGCCTTTCCCATTATCCTGCCACATGAGATCGCATACTCTTATTCACCACCATTGAAACAGTGGGATTTAATAAAGGTGTATTCTTAGCTCATACTCATATAACCAGGAGAGAACAAGTGACAAAAGACAGGAATAATACCGACATACTCCAGCCAAACAAGTGTGAATGCTTACTTGATGGAAATCTCCAATAGCAACAGTGTAGTTCAAGATCAAGTTATTTAGAGTCTGTAGTGTTATTGTTAGGCTATAATAATACTAGCTATACTAACTTTGACATTGCTGTTTCTGCTGCCAATAAGGAAAATGTAAAGAATGAATAACTTCGCAATATCAGGAAGCATAAAGAGCAACTTCTGTGGGGTGAAACATGGGTCACAATATTTTTTCTATCACAGCTCATTGCAGTATTCTACAAAATTGACCAAAAATGTATGAATAGAGCTTAAAACACAACCTAGTGCAAAACGCCTGGGTATTCTAATAAAAAATATACAACAAATATGATAAATCAGGTGACAAACTGCCTCAAAACAATTTAATAAAAGAAAAAAAATCCCATTCCAATTTAACAAAGCAAAACCAGCACAATGCACTTACCTAACCAAGTGCATTAAAATGTAAAAGTCCTAACTTCATATGAGATGAAGTGAATTAACAATGCATATCAATAGAAGGGGCTAGAGGATTGATACAGGAGAACAACAACAACAAAAAATCAATATTGCAATACTTAGCTGTATTGATTTTTTTTCTCTAACAACCACCATGTGAGTGCTTCACCTTGATGTAAATCTTCAACAGCAAATGATATACTTCAAGATCATCCAAATCTTTATTTTTTCATTATTTTTGGCAATAATAATGCTAAGTGCTTTATGGGAGTGTCTCTGCTGTCAATAATTAAAATGTAAAGAATTAATAACCTTGCCAATGGAAAAACTTAATGGAAAAACAAGTGGAAAAGGTTCAGTTTTCAGTTGTTTGGGGATTTTTTCTGGCAACAGGTGTAAATATGTTCAAACAAAGAATAACAAGGAACAAATAAGGAAATGGAAAAATGAAAAATGAATGAAAAATTGAAAAATTCTGGAAAAGAAGTTGATCAGAATTGGAGACAAGTGGGATTATCTCATTCCAACAGCAGATTTTTTTCACGTAATTTAAGAAAAAAAACAACATTTCAAGACTGAACTTGAGTCTAAATGATTTGTCAAGATGAACAGCATCACTGGCTGGTTAGCTGCACACTCCTCACACCAGGACGGCCGACCAAGAGGCAGCGATTGAGATATGAGGGAGACAGGATCCACACACACTCACACACTCCAGCAGCCAACCGTGCGCGAGCGCTCGACATTGATGCAAATCCCAAGGTCTTTGAAGTGCCGCTGCCTGAGAGAGAATTAAACATACTCCTCTATAAATGGGGCATTGTGAGTGTGGTAGAAGGCACGTTAAGTGGGAAACTATGTTCAGGGGACAAGAGGGAGGGGAAAAAAAAGAGCAAATGAGGAAGAAAGACAGAGGAGAAGAGTTAACATTGAGGACAGGAAACACAGCATGCACCCATTCTGGTGTTTGCACTTAAGTTGCTCTGTATGAGTGTCAGATAAATGCTTAAAATCTAACTGTAAAATATAAATGGAGGGCGGGTTGAATGGAGGGAGTCAGCAAGTCTGTGCTGCAGTGCTGGAATGGCAGGAGGAGAGTAACCCGGAGAGATGAGCGCTGGTGTCGGTCCTCTCCTCTCGCTGTAATGTGGGATGTGACAGATGGTGGAGGGGAGTGTTAAAGCAGGCCACATAAGGCCCGCTGCCTGGAGACACGCAGGCCTCTTACACACACTCTTTCTTTCTGCACTGCCTCGTTTCACTTCCTCGGTCTCGGTCTCTCCATCTCCAGGGCTTGCCTCTGTTCTCTCTCTCTCTCTCTCTAACTTGTTTCCTATTCTCACGCTCTTCTCTTTCTTTGCCTGGCCTGCCATCCGCCTTTGAAGCACCCAGATTCCTTCTTTTATCTTCAGTCTGTCCTTCTCTATCTCTCTTTCAGCCTCCA
>OMLB01055767.1:0-15822 GCA_900302555.1 Myripristis jacobus
ATGAACACATGTGGAGTTATGTACTTAACAAAAAAAGGTGAAATAACTGAAAACATGTTTTATATTCTAGTTTCTTCAAAATAGCCACCCTTTGCTCTGATTACTGCTTTGCACACTCTTGGCATTCTCTCCATGAGCTTCAAGAGGTAGTCACCTGAAATGGTTTTCACTTCACAGGTGTGCCTTGTCAGGGTTAATTAGTGGAATTTCTTGCTTTATCAATGGGGTTGGGACCATCAGTTGTGTTGTGCAGAAGTCAGGTTACTACACAGCCGACAGCCCTATTGGACAACTGTTAAAATTCATATTATGGCAAGAACCAATCAGCTAACTAAAGAAAAACGAGTGGCCATCATTACTTTAAGAAATGAAGATCAGTCAGTCCGGAAAATTGCAAAAACTTAAAATGTGTCCCCAAGTGGAGTCGCAAAAAATGGTCCATAAAAAATGATGATAAAGCGTCAGATTATCTGTGAAACGATGCACACGGGACAGTGAATGAATGAGAAGTGTAAATGTGTGTGAATGTGACAGATCTTCCTCTCTGGGTTTCAGGGCAGCTCCTCTGGTAAGAGGTCTAAATTTATGGTGACGGGTCACGGCAAGTATGAGAAGATCTCTGTCGATGACGATGATGAAAACACAACCTGCCGCTCAGGTAAGAGTCCAGCCCACCTGCAGCCTTACAGCTCCGTCCCAGTTCCTCTGCATGTCCAGGGTTTTCTCTCCAGGACGTCCTGGCTGATCTCCTCCCAAAGCCAGCAGTGGGACTTTAGAGCTGCCAGACCAGCAGCTGCTTTGACCAGAAACTCACATTTTGACTCTGTGTTGTGAAATCGTTTGCTCGCTGCAGGATCTGATAAATGGTTTGTTGATGTGGAAAATGTGGAGGAATGTGTGAACGTCTCCAACGCGGCTCATTAGATTTTAGGGGGAAATACATAAATGAAATTATGTCCTCACAGTTTTCTGTTATTTAAATATCACCGTTTAACGTCTCATTTTGGACATAAATCAAATTCCCATTAAGAAGCTGTGGTTCACAAACTTACTATAAAAATAATTAGAATCATAAATGGACTGCATTTCTAGTCTACTGACCACTCAAAGCGCTTTACAATGTTTTGCCTCACATTCACACACTGACAGCAGAGGCTGCCATGCAAGGCGCCTAGCTGTCCATCAGGAGCAGTGAGGGGGTTCAGTATCTTGCTCAAGGACACTTCGACACACTCTGGAGGAGCCGGCGATCGAACTGGGAACCCTTCGGTTACCGGACGACCGCTCTACTTCCTGAGCCACGCCGCCCCATTACTTGTTATAAAACAAATTAACATTTGATCATGGACGTCATTTAATGAGATGAGAGATTTTGGTTTAGAGGGTTAGGAACCTGAAACCCAGCAGGAAGACTGTAATGCACACGGTGACATCACATCCTGTGCTGATAAACGCACGGTGACATCACATCCTGTGCTGATAAATGTTTTCAGGCATTAGCCGTGTCTGTGAGGCTTGATTCAACTGTTATCTCTCCTCTGATTGGACCGGTAACGTCCAATCAGAGAAGAGATAACAGTCTGATCAGGTGCTATGTCGCTGTGCTGCCTCGTCCTCCATCCCACGGAAATGTTTTCAGGAGCCAAAGCTCTGTGCTGAATGTGAAGTAATGAGAAAAGACAAGAGAAGAGTTTCCAGTCGACTTTATGTGTTTGTGACAGTCACACAGGAATCAAAAGCAGGTTGGAGCTCAAAGCGTCGGTGCAGCGAGCGGCGCCACGGTCGGATCACCCCGACCTCCGGCCCGCCACATCACACGACGCCGACAGTGTTCAAAACCAGCACAGAGAAAAAAAAACATCAAAATCACAACTGCAACGTCATGCTATTCATTCTGTTCATGAGTTTCTGTGATGTCACTCGTTTGCTGCGGGCGCCATATTGGGGACCATCACCATGGCGACTGTAGCCAGTTGCTGCTAGCAAAACCTGTGCTGGAGCTGGCAGAGCTGACAGCGACAGAGCCAGCAGAACACACTGGACAGCCTCAGGTGTTTATCTGTTAAAAGACATTTTATCAAAGATTCGACCAAAGGTCCCGAAGGTCCCGACGGTCCTGAAGGTCCCGAAGGTGGCGCCATGACGTCACATCAAACACATGAAGAGCAACAGACAAATGAAACATCACACATCATCTGCAACCTTCTGATGTCACTCCATTTCCCCCAGTCCTTTTTCTGAAGTCCTGATCATCACATCATCATCATCACCATCATCATCATCACCATCATCATCATCATCATCATCACTGCACCATGTGATCCACACCAGACTCCAGCTGAACATAAATATAATAAAACCTGTGGGGTCTGACTGTCGTGTCGCTGAAGCCCCAAACACAGAGCAGCATATAATCCCTCAGATTAAACCCCACATCCTGTCCTCTGCTGTAGTGTTGTGTTGTCTAGTTCCCTGTTTGTGTGTGTGTGTGTGTGTGTGTGTGTGTGTGTGCGTGTGTGTGTGTGTGTGTGTGTGTCCACAGCAAAACATCTCCAGAATAAAACAGCTCTTTTAAAGCAGCACCAACAAACAGGATTATCACTATAGAAAGAAAAACATAAAACTAGTATAAAACTAGTTCTGCTACATTTTTTAAACTGTTCTTTCTCTTTTTCTATTTAAATTGGAAAGTAGATCCAATTTATAATTAATCTGAAAAAATGGGCACCAGGACATGTTTTTTTTTTCATATTGTGATAGTTCTCTTTGTTGGTGACGTCACACTAACTCAGGAACTAGACGAGCCAAACGGCAGCAGATGAGCAGGTTTGGACTGAACGTCACCAGAACCAGGGGTGAGGAGGTTTTCACATGTCAGCTGCATCATGGGAATCTTGACCTGCTGGGTAATTCTGGATGTAGTTTCCTGTCCTGATGTGTTGCAGGCGTGCCCACATCACGTTCCTCTGACCAGACCTTCACCTTCACCTTCACCTTCACCTTCACTTTCACCTTCACCTTCATCCTCACCCTCAGTCTCCTGCCCTGTTGTTCCAGGAATGTAAAAGCCCTATTTATTACAAAGAGATTAGAAAACATCCTACCAGCGGTGTACACTAAGAGCTAGCACTCTTTAGAAAAATAGAAAAAAAATAGAGCATGACATAAGCAGCAGTCTCATTATCTACATGCACTCAACTCTGAATCCAACCAGGTGATCACAGAATAATAAAAAAACAAAAACAAGAACAAAACCTTCTGTTCTATTGAAACACATAATTGTCATTTGATTAAGATTTCATTTCTGTATTATGGCTCAGATTTTTACCTCAAAAATTTATCATTGCTGAATTTTTTAATTCATATAACTTACAGGTAACTGCCAAAATAAAGGAAACACCACATGAAGTGTTTTAATTGGATGTTTGGATGTAATGGTCAAGTTTAGTCAGTTTTGGCTGTTACCTGTGGCTGTGCACATTAAAAATGAAAACTACAGAGAGACACGCCTTGATTTGGTTTGGGGTTGATTTTTTGGCATGTGCACAATAAAGGATCATTTGCTTTTCTGTTTTATTTTGAAAGACTATAGCAATGCTCTTGTGCAAGACCCAGGGCCACATGCATAAACGATGCGTACGCTCAAAAACCCATGAATACTCAACGGTTCTCAACCTGAGGTCCAGGGCCCCCCAGGGGTCCTTGAGGTGGGTCCATGGGGTTCCCGGGAGAACAGGGAATATTTTAATTTCACTGTTGTTTAACTGAAGAGAAGTTAATCAAATGAGAGAATGTATAAGAATGACTGCAGTGTTAATAGGTTTGTCTTCACTGTTAATCTGCTAATCTACCATCTGGAATAACTAAATCTGATCAGACAAGATCTCTGACATCTCATCAAATACAGGCCCACAGCCTGATGTGCATCAGTCACCAAACAGGTGGAGAACCACTGCTTCAGACCAGGTTACCGAGCGCTCTGAGGCTGATGTGATGAGGTGGAGATGAAATAAAAGAGAATATTTTAGTAAAATCTTGCTTGTTTAGGTTGATAAGCCACTGCACTGATGGTGTTTTTTTCTCTCCTTGTGTTTACACAGAGATTTGTAAAATACCAATCAAAGGCACATTTTTCAATGTAACATTGATTAATTACTTTAGTTTAAGTTTAGTTTAATCAGTTTTATCATTCTTTTAATTTACATTCGTAATTTGGAATGGAAAAGAGGCTTGTGCTCGTCCGCCCAGTTCCTCAAAGGACTGAGTTTTATAAAACAGAGCCATGTGTACGTATGTCTTTGTAAATCTGATGAAAAGAATGCATGTGCATATTTCTGGCTTTGTGCGTACACACAGTTTTAGTAATAAGTCTACACAGAGTTTTGTGCATGTGGCCCCTGGAGGACTAGAGCATGACCAGGTGATAATCTTCATCAGTTTAAGTCCAGATGTGGGAGCTCTGCCTCCCCACTGCAGCCTCTATTTAATCACTCTAAGCGACAACTGGTTGCATGATGCTATACTTTGTACTGAGTTAACTACCCTAAATATGATTCTTCTGATCTTTCCACTTGAAATGAATTACACAACAGACAAACCAGTAACCTATTACCAATTATTATCCTTTCAAAAGATGTTCATACATTTCAGATCAGTTCAAGTTACACAACTTGTAGTTGTGGATGCACCAAATCCTTTGGCTTTTCTGTTGAAATCTTTGGGCTCCTCATCCTGAGATTTGCGGTGCAGCAGCCCCCTTTCAAACACCGCAGCGATCTTTGAGAGGGGCTTCTCAGCGGCTTCCTTCAGTTTCCGGGCATCGAACCGGGGGCTGTACAGCAGAATTGGAAGCCGATTCACAAAAGACGGAACCTCTGCCTGGTTATCTTTAGACAGCTTCTTCTTGTCTGTGTCGCTCTTGTTGGCCTTGATTTGCTGGATGATTCTGTCTTTGGTGGAGAACATCTGAAAGAGGACAGCGTCCCACATCTTCAGCGCTCTTGGGGCACTCTTGGGACTCTCTTTGTCCTTGACCACCTCCAGACTTGCGGATTGCTCTGCTGACATGGTGTCATTGCTGCCTTGGTCAGTTGTCATGTTGCCGCTGCTGGAGTCGATCTGCAGTTTGGCCTCTGGCTCTGGAAACATTGGCTCTTCAGGCTCAACAACCATGTGTTTCTTGAGCCGTGACCATCCGCTGAGCTTGGCCTTGAGGCCTTTTGGTTTCTGCACAGGTTTGGGCTCAGCAGGTGAGGGAGTTGCGCCGGCCGTGACAGCCGTCCCATCAGCAGTTGAAGATGCAGGTGATGTCGCTGACTTCGTACAAGGTGTGTCTGCGAGGGCTTCCGTCTGGGCAGCTGTCGGTTTCGACTCCAGGACGTCCTTGTCCTGCAGTCCAGTTTTTGGCTGAGATGGCGGTGACGTTCCTCTCTTTGGTGATGGAGGTTTGACTGAGACTGAGGCCTGAGGCAGAGAGGCAGGAGTGGCAGAGTCAATCACAGCGGCTTTAACTATGGATGGTTTCATGACAGTATCTGTTGCTGGTTCTGCAGGGGAAATGTTCTGTACTGGTGGTTCTGTGGGAGGCTGAACTCTACTGGCATGTGAGTTAGTCTGCGTGGGATCAGGGGAAGACTTTGCAGAGGCATTAGTTTCTACAGAGGTTTTAGTTTCTATAGAGACAGAGGGAGGTCTCGATTGTACGTTCATGGTAGGTTTGGAAGTCAAAACAGGATCAGAGGAACAGGTGGGAGCTTTAGTTTCAATGGTAAGGGGTAAGGAGGGTTTTTCTGCACTAATGGAGCTTGATGCTGGGTTTGTTTCTGTATGTCTTGCCAGGCAATGTATTTTTACCACAGGACTACTAGTTGGGGTTGAGCAGTTTTTAGATGTGGCTGGTTTTACAACAGGGTCTATTTCTGGAATTGAGATGCTCTCTACAGTTGACTTTGAACAGGGTTGATTGGTAGTAGTAGGTGTGTTAGTTCTTCGAGGTATATGGGGAGGACTCATCTGGTTTTTCATCATGACTGGGGAGGGTTTAGTTTGGGTGGTCTGGTTTAACGAGAAGGGAATCTGAGAGGACTGAGTCAAGGTTGTCGCGTTTATAATAGAGGTGTTACATGCCACAGGCTCTGGGAAAGGGGAAGCTCTTATTCCAACCCCTGGTTTAGTAAAGTGTTTAGTTTCTATAGGAGGGCTAAGTGGGGCTTTAACATATCTGGGGGCTTCAGCAGGGGGGGGGATATTTATAGCCGGGTTGTTAGTGTGAATGAGCTGTGTGAGGGCTTGTGCATTTGCAGTTTGGACATTAAATTTTATAGGTTTGTTTGTTTCCATCACTTCAGCATGAGAACTCACTGAGCTGTTGGCAGAGAGTTGAGCATTATCAGTGGACATGGTGATTAGGCCCTGTGACGTAATGCCTCTTATGCTGACATTTGGGAACCCAGGGGAAGGGTAAACCCTTGCCTCGGTCATAGATTTTCCAGAGTGTTTAGTTTCTATAATGGGGTTTATTAAAGGCCTGTTGTCTACAGTGATCTGGGTGAAGGAGGATTGTTCATGCACAGAGGTTTTGTGAGTAAGTCTAGGCTCGGGTGTTACGAATGCTCTGTGCACAACAGCAGGGTTGTTAAGCTGTTTACCCTCTTCTTTGGAGCTGGTGTACAATCGGGTTTGGGTGATAGAGCCAGAAAAAGGTTTCGCATCTGATCGGGTCTCTGTGGCTGATCTTACCTGAGGGCTTTTTGGTGGAGCGTGCCTCACAGTAGGGCTGGATGGAATGGTAGGTTTACTGGCCTGCATAGTTTCAACTATAGGATTGCTGCACACTCCTGTTTCTGTGTTATATTTCCTAGTTTCTGTATGAAGCTTGTTGGTGAGTTTGATTTCAGTGGGAGCAGTGGGACTGGGTTTTTTTAACTGCAGTGATTCTGGACCATGAAGAATTGTCTGCACACTTCCGGTTTGTCTGGGTAAAACAGTGTCCATCTGCAGGGTAGGCCTGCTGCCGGTTAGCATTCCTGTTGAAGGTTTGTTAGAGAGCTTTGCTGCAGTATCAGATGCATGTGGCACTGAGTTTTGGTTTGAGGGATTAGAAACTACATTTGGTTCAACTCTAGATTTACTTTGGATGTTTTCTGGTATGCTAAATGTGTTGAAAAGATGTTCTGCTGGTGTTTTCCTTGCTAGTAGACCCACATTTTTAATGGTGGGGTTTTGATGCAGTCCAGTTGAGCTGCTGGTTTCAGTGGCATTAGGACTGGCAAGCTTGGCCTCTGTGTTTGATTGGCTGGGAAGTATGGTTTCTGTAGCAGGGATGATGTTTAGTAACAATTCAACAGCAGGTTTGGCAGCCTGGCTAGCCTCTGTTGTAGGTATGTTTGAGTTTGTGGAGACATCTGGTCCTCTGACAGCTTTACTGTGATTAGATCCCATGCTTGGTGTTTTTGGAGGGGCATCATCACTGCTAGTTTTTATGGGCTTTTGGGACCCTTGTGTGGGTGTGCTGGGTAAAGTCATTTCTAAAGGAAACTTGATATCCGAGATGTTTGGTGATTTGTTTGCAGTGGTATGCAGCCCCGGGAGTTTGGTGTCTGATCTGGGTTTGTTCTGTAAGGTATCTACAGCAGGTGTATTTGATACACTTGGTGCCTGAGAGGGTTTGACTGACAAACTCAGCCCTGGCAAAAGCTTATTGGGGGTTTTATTTTCCTCTCGAGGGTTTCTATGAATTGGAGTTTCTAGGCTGGACTGTGGCTGTAGAAGTTCTGTGTTTTGCTTGGTTGTGAATACAGAACATACAGCTGCTGTGACAGGCTCATGTGGAAAGATGGATCCGGTGGTAGAGACAGTTGATTCTTTAGAAAACATATTTGAGAAATAGGGTTCAGCATTTGTTTGGTCTTGTATGTGTTCTGTATTAACAGCCACGCAAGGCAAATTATTTTGCGTGTTTGTCTTGTTGGGAGGAACACCGTCGGTGCTGTTTAAGACATGTTGCTTCACTTCCTCTCTTTGTCTGGGGAAAACAACTTCAGTAGCTGCTTTACCATGCATAGATGTCTCTAAAACGGGTTTGATGGACTGTTCCATTCCTAAAATAAGCATATCATCCCTGCTGGCCTTCCCAGGCAGCTGGGCATCTATTAACTTTACAGCAGGGGCCTGAACAACAGGCTCTTTAACAGGCTTTGCAGTGAGTTGAACATCTAGAAGATGCTCTGTTGAAGGCGTTTGGTCACTCTGGATGGAACCTGACTCTATTTTTCCTGATTGTTGTGCTGCATTTGCAAACCTGGGTTTTCTTTTACTGTTTTTATCAGCGTGAGGATTTAATACTGCAGGTGTTTTCCCAAGATTGTCAGCTTCCTCTATGACATCTATCATATTTGCTCTATGCTGATTTTCTTTATTTGAATTGAGCTTTTCTACTCTCTGTGGTGGGGAGGGAGAAGATGACAGATCACTGCTATCAGTCAGACATGGAGCAGTATTTAGCGATACCTCTAGAGGAAATAATGCCGCGCTCTGTGTGTACACCTCACCTGTTTTAGGTATCGGTATTGGAGCCTCAGAGTAAGAGGCTTTTGGCACGGATACTTCACTTGTGGACTGTTGCATAGTTTTCAGCGGCAAGCCAAGCGGAAGCTCAGGTTTTATTGTGTCCACACTAGATGTTTTAAATGGTTGTATTCCATTACTGTGAGCTTCAAACTGACTTTTTCCAAACAAATCTTTGTTACGCGTGATCGTCCGTTCAGTTGGAAGCTCAGAATCCCCCGTAACCGAAGCAGGAACCTCCATCGAAGACACAATAGCTTGGTGTTCATTAAGAGGTTTAACTGCTTCAGACTTTGAGACATAAGATCCGTTTACTACTCCATCAGACTGTGCTTTGTTTGAAGATGATTCGTTAATCTTTGGGGCTACAGGGCTATAACATGTTGGGTTACTCCTAATCCCACCAAAGGCAACATACTCAGCTGGAGTGAGCCCGTAGTATGTTGACCGTGATTTGGGCTTTGAGGATGCTAATGACATTTGAGATTCCAGTAATGACGTCAAAGACTTGCGTGCCTCAACCACAGGAGAGCCAGGTGGTTGGTAACCAGATGACGAGGCTTTTGGACTGTGTGATGCTTGTATTGAAATTACTGGCAAAGGATTCAGGTTTGAAGTCTTTGATGTAGTGGAGAAAAATGATGGAATCCTTGATTCATGTAAATCTCCAGCGTCTGAAACGGGATCTGTTTTTACTTTCAAGGTGACAGGCTCTATTAGTTGTGGCTTGACAGTCAAGTCATACACAGGTACGCTCGGAACTACATTTTCTGTGGGCAACATCATCTTGGCACTGGAACTGTGTGAATTTATTGTGTTGTCTCCAGTATTTTGACTCTCACCCCTACTGTAATTGCAGGTTTGTTCCGGAGGGAGTTTGTTGGCAGTCGTGTGATCTGTCTGTTTCAGTTCCTCTATGGCAGCGGGAGCTTTACTGAGACTGCCAGCTTGCTCGGTTGACTGGGATCTTGGCGTTTCCTTGCTAACAGCAGGCATTAGCAAGTCTTGGGATGAGGTGAAAGCAGGACTTGCAGCAAATAACAGCGGGTTAGGTTTTGATATTTCAAAAATGGGCGTGGATCCTCGGGAGGGCGTGTAAGAGGGGGTCTTAGGTCTCCCGGATGGGGTCCTGGACAGAGAAGCCACTGACACTGTGTTTTTCTCCCTGTGGATGGTGGATAGTGATGCTCCCTGGTACGATGCATTTATTCCTGTAAGGTCTTGGATCGAGGGAGGCTTAGATATCTCGTAGAATGTTGCCTTGGATGTATAAATCCTTGTTTGTGAAGCATCGAGCCTTGTCTCTTTCCTGGCTTCAACAAGAGATATCTTTGAGTCAGTCATCTCAGGGGGCATCTGACTCGTGAGGGAGTTGCCATTATCGGCAATCGAAGACGCCGTCCAGCTCGAAGCCATGTCCTGCGGCTCGGTGTGTGTCTCCCTCTGGCTGGGAATAAAAGGATGTCTCTGACTGTTTGAAACTGATAGCAGCACTGGAGCAGGAGGTAGGTCTGCAACCTGAGAAGGTGGAGGGCCACCGCTGGGGCCAGCCGGGGACAAGGTCAGGCTGTGAGTTGATATTTTAGGGCTGGACTGCACAGAGACCGGGACTGCAGGAGCTTCTGTCACTGAGCCAGTGTGATTTGGTGTCATCGTCGAATTAAAAAGAGCAGGAGGAGGAGGTGCCAGAACCTGCTCAGGTGGGGCTGAAGCTGAAGGTGGTGTCATCAAAGGAGTGGCTTCATCAAATAAAAAAGAGGAGCACTCATAGAGCGGAGCCACCGGCTCCTCAGCGCTCCTGATCTGAGCCGAGTGGGGCGGCGGGGGGAAGCCATAGAGGCTGCTGTGAGGAGAGGGACATGTGGAGTGATTAGAAAAGGAGCCGAAGGGGAAACTGGACACAGAGTCCGGAACGTAGGCAGAGTCCGGCGTCCTGGGCGGGCTGGACTGGTCGCTGTGCTCCAGGTCTGTGCTCGCCTCGTTCACGGGTGATAAGCAGGAGCGAAAGGGGATGGGCGTCTGGGAGGGGCCTCCTTTTTTCTTCGCTCTCTTCTTCTTGAGTTTCTGAAGCCTGGCGTTGTCTTTCCCAGGTTTGGGCAGTAAGGGTGGAGGATACTGCTGGGAAAGGTCAGGCTCCAGCCCGTTACTGTAGCTGACTTCCATGAGCATCTCAAACTCCTGGAAGACACATGAGGCATGTCAGTCTGCTGCTAACATTCAACAAGACATCACCTTGGATCAGGCACAAATTAAAAATAAAGTAATTTATCAACACTTTGCTAACTGGAGGTTTGCCATGTGGTGTTTGGTTACCAGTGATTATGAGGAACATATCGTCATGTTGGAGAGTCAACAAAATAAAAGCCTGTAGCAGACCTCCACTTGTCAGTTTCTGGCACTGAGTTTTCCCAGCAGAGAAGTAAACCAGCTAATTAGAGCAGAGATCCAATGGAAAAACATCTTGTTAAGAGGAATTACACCATGCTCAATGCTAAATACAGGAATAGCAATGCTGCTTTGGCTTTTTGGCTTGAGAATGAAGCTTTTTAGTCTCTGGGGGGCTGGACTGGCTCCCGTGCGCATGCAGCTTGAAACTGAATTTGAACTTTGAAATCCAGGAAGCCCAGCAACTGGCCGGGCAAACACCGAGTCTGCTACTGATCAACAGACCTATCAACCCCATCAATCAATAACTGAATGATAACTTTACAGAGTGTCACACACTTTGTTGTACTGAGTAGAAAAAGACAGTAACATCCTTTATTTTGATTTGTTGTCAAACCTCCAACATGGCGGTGAATTTCCTGTGACCACTGGTGTCCAAACCCTCTGAAACAGGTTTGTGTTGTTTCTTGTTTCTGGAGTTTTCATCTCTGTTTAGACTAACATGAGATATTTTTCTTTTTCAGCCGGGCAGTTCCACCAAGACTTGTGAGACATGCTGGACACTTGAACAAGTTTTTGGATTATATAAAAGGAAAAAAAGTGAAGATAAAAAAATGTGTTTATTAGTCCAAAAATTAATATTCATTCTCTGTATTTTAACCATTGGTTAACAAATTAACAAAAGCATGTTTAGTTTGATGTATTTTAACACTGCAGTAGTGGGTGTCCTGTTTATATTGTCCTGTGAATAAATTCTCATTTTTCCAGAAATCTCCAAAAACAATAAAATAAATTCAATCAACAGAATTTCTGAGATGTGATTCCTCTATCCTGTGACTGTGATTTTGTTTTTCTTGCTGTGCAGCTGAGCTCACTGTGTGTTTCTGCTGTGGAAACAGGATCCTTTAACACCCAGTTTGACCCTGAAAAAAATGAGTTGGGTTTTGTGCATGGACTAAAAACCTCTGAACAAAAATGAACCAAAGAAAGTTCCATTCTTTAAATTTTAACAGGTCCGTTAATTAATTTTTGAAACAGGAATTCAAGAGTTATTAATTCCTCCTCGGTGTTACCTTGATATATTCTACAATATTAACTGAATTTACACCTGAAATGGAAGATAACATTTTCAGTTCACTGTTAAGGTATTTTTTAAATACATATTAAGAGATGTCAAGAAAGTCTTGACTGCTCCTTTAATTAAAACAACAGATTTCCCTGAAATATCCCTTCATTTTGTCTTTGATTAAATTTAAAGGGTTCAGTCTTAAAATGAGGAACTTATTATAGTGTGTGTGTGTGTGTGTGTGTGTGCGTGTGCGTGTGTGTCAGAGACCCAGAGGAGACTGTAATATAAAAGGTTCTGCTTCAAAAAATTTAGCCAGTGTTTTCATCAGAGCAGTGGAATGAGCTGCCATCAGATCAAAGACGGGGTGTTTTAATTCTTTTCAAACTCATGATATTTAGCGCAGGGTGGTAATGTTTTCATGTATACAGGATTTAATTTATTGATATGTTTATAATCATATTTATTATGAATTATCTACAGATTGAAATTTTTATTCTTGGGTCTGTATTGGATTTAATTATTTCTTCATTTTTTCAGTTTCATTATTTCAATGTTAGCCTCTTTGCTGAAGTTCCTGTCCTGATGCAGGTTTTGGATTTCCTGTGTTTTGCGTCTCTGCCTGTTCTGCATGAAAACCACCACCTGTGTTCTGCTGTGACGTGTTTAATGTTCCAGATGAATAAACTAAAACTAAATTACCTAGTTGGAGTTTTATGTTTCATATTAACAAAAGGATGAGACTGACCCGCTGCCCTCTGTCATAACAACAGCAGCTCCTTTAGGATCTTGATGGGATCTGATGGGATCCTGACAGGATCCTAAAGGAGCTGTGTGGCAGCACCAGGCGACACTAATGGAAATAGAAAGGCATGTGAGCTGTGTCTTCTGGCCAGGCCGCTCTGAAACGATGACAAAATACTGATGAAAATAGTCGCCCAAGGAGAACGCCTGATTTAAAAATGACCCCCATGCAGCTGAAGGACACTGTCAGAGTTTAATAACTCTGGATTTACTAACCCAGTAAAGTTAAATGGAACTTTTAGGTGCAACTTAGTTTAAAAAACATGCACAAAACCCATTATTTTTTCAGGGTCTAATGTGAAAATATTGTAAAAAAAAAATAAAAAAAATTAAGAGATCCTGTCTCCTAGTGCAGTGGTTTTCAAGGTGGGCTCCGGGAACCCCCAGGGGTCCTTGAGGGTCTTCCAGGAGGCTTTCAGCAAAATGAGGAACTGTTTAAAGGTCCTGGTGAGTCCCCAGAGCATGAGAAAGGTTTTAAATCTGCGTCCCAGCGTTCCTGCCTCACGTCAGTTTCAGAGCCAGGCTCTCCAGACAAAGCTGGTGCTAACTTGAGGTAAATTTTGAGTGAGTGATGGAGCTGTGCTGGAATCTGTTCCTGTGGCAGGAGGCGGCTCAGACTGCAGGCAGCAGCTGCTCGCTGTCATCACGCCGCTCTGATTTCCCCTCGACTAAAATTAGAGCACAGGCCTTTCCTCGTGTCCCTGTCATATTCATAAAGGAACAATCCGGCTCGTGTGGACACTACACACAAACAAACAATATCGTTCACAGTGAGCCGAGCCGGAGGTCAATCACATTCTGTCACACTTTTAATAGAAATATTTGTTTCTGTGGCAATGATAATCCATATTATGCACGCTCAAATAAAACATCTTTTAAAAAGCCGTCCACGTCTCCACACCAAGGTCTTGTTATATTTGTTGTCAGTTCATTATGTTTGTGACCTTTGACCTCCCTGCTGAGCCTAATTCATGTCATACTAAGCTGCTGCAGACAGGAGCTGCAGCTCAGTGCCTAAAATGTGCAGCAGCTGTCATGTGGATGGAAACTGTATCATAAACTGTGACTCTGAAGCACAGAAAGGCCTGCTGGGCCCTCGATTTGAAATGAAAACACACAGCGACTCTTCAGTCTGTTTCCACATGAAGCTTTTTGTCCTAGCGCCTCCTGCAGTCTCAGGGACAGGGAGGCCTGTCCCGACACATGAGACCTCCCCCTTTTAAGGCCCTGGCTGGGATATCTGGGACACTTCCATTGGTGCAGGTCAAAAGAGGAAAGTGTAAGATTAGCTGTGCTGTAAAAGTGTGCCATGACCTCAGCCAATCGAGAGAACCCAATCACACAACAAAGCTGTTAATTCAACATTCAGCTGATCGTTTCAGTGAGTTTTAGCAGTACTGACCTGGAGCTGAACGCAGGAAAGTGGAAAAGTGGAAAAGTGGTTTCTGTTGGAGCGGCTGGAAAACAAACAGCAGTTCAGAGTCCAGATACACGGAGAATTCACTGATCTGTTCAAATCAAAGGCCAGGACAATAAAATATAATCAATTTACTGGTGTGCAGGTCATGTTAGTCACTCACACCTCCGTGTATTTATCTAACACACACACACACACACACACGTGCAGGAACACACAGCAGGTTAACATTACAATGCAAACTGTTAGCCTGATGGACAGGATGTTTAATATGCATCATGCTTCTAAGAGTTTGGATTGTGCACGCTGCAGCGCCTGCAGGTGACTCACTGGGTTTACCTTCTCTGAGCAGGAGGACAAGCTGCCGTCTGTCTGCGTGTTAATCCCAGCTCCTGTGCCACAGGGCCGCCCGTCTCCTCCCCAAGTGAACCGCAGCCTCGGCAGCCGCCCTGCACACTCGTGGCCGCTCCAAAAATAAATCTGTTGCCTTCAGGGCAGGTTGCTGTGGCAGAGTGAGTGCACGGGGGTTTCCAGGCCACCTGAGCTGCAGGAGGAGCAGGAGGAACCAGACCAGGAGGAGCTGCAGGACAAGCAGGACAAGCAGGAGAAGCAGGAGCTGCAGGGGCAGGAGGAACTGGAGGAACTGGAGGAACTGGGGGAGCTGCAGGCAGGCAGCAGGCTGGACTGCATCCTCAAACTGTGGTCGAGCTTGATTCAAACCCACAGAACTTTATTGTATATTCTAGTGGAGACGAACATGATCTGTTGAATTGCAGGGAAACGTGTCTGAGACATGCAGGTCTGTTCTATGTGAAGTGGTTCTGCATAAAACAGCAGCATCCTGGCTCTGAATGCCCTCAGGATCAGAGAGATGGAGGAAGCCCAGCCTGCTGCAGCTCTGAGGAGCCTGAGGGGTTAATGTGAGCCCATCCTGACCTCATCTGAAATGCAAAGCCAGTCTCTGTGTTTGCTCTAAGGAAATACTTTGATGATTTTTGTTCTTACTGTCAGATTATTGTGTGTGTGCAGGGCTGCAGGACACACACCCTACACACACACCCAGCACACACCCAGCACACACCTAACACACACCCAGCACACACCTAACACACACCCAGCACACACCCAGCACACACCCAACACACACCCAGCACACACCCAACACACACCCAACACACACCCAGCACACACCCAGCACACACCCAGCACCAACCTGATCTCACAGAAATCCGTGAAATGAGCACAACCTCTTAACAACGCATTGCGTTCTCCTGGCACGTAACCTGTTAAAATTACGTTCGGCCAGCACGCAAACAGTGTCCACTGAAAGTCAGTTAGGATCCGAGCTGGACACTCGGATTCTCTCGGCTTCAAACACGTCACGCTGTGGGTGGTGGTTCATAGATCCCGGAAGTGCAATCGATATTCTGAAAAATAGTTCTGATTATTAGCCATAACGTTGTAACCATCCAAGGCAGACTTACCACGAGCTATGAGGTTGTGTAACGATGGCATGTGCTTCTGCCGAGTCCACAAGTCCCGTATAATATCAACTTTATTTTAAGAAAACACGTTCTATTTGCGA
>OMLB01055768.1:0-12930 GCA_900302555.1 Myripristis jacobus
CAGCGGACCCCTCGGCCCCTTCAAAGTCAACTGCAACATGACAGGTGTGTGTGGGAGAGTGTGCACCCTTCATTTTGCGTGTGTGTGTGTGTGTGTGTTTGTCTTCAAGACATAGTTATGAATAGAAACCAGAATGACTCTGTGGCTGCATGGTTTTGGTATCTCAGAACATTCTGGCTCTCCCTGACATTAATTACAATATATTTCATATTATTTTATGATGCTAACCTGAGCTAAAGGAGCTGCTTCAGCCCAAAAAAGCACAGTGTTTCCTGTGATCGGTTGGTTCAGGTTCACACCACAAACAAGCCACCTCAAGAATTTGCTTGTGACTGAGAGAGCCAACCTCCTCAGCAGGGTCTTGGTCTGCTTGTTTCGGTCCGACCCCAGTTCAGCTGCTGGTTTCACAGCTGAACAAACAAATTCTGATTGAATTGGACCAAACAAGACAACAGGTGAAGTGTTTCAAACTTAGGGCTTTATTTTAATGATCTAAGCTCAGTCTGAAGAGCATGGGACATTTAGGGCGTTTTGTTATTTTGATGGCAGAAAAAAGGCTGAGCTGCTCCAGGCTCCTGGCTCTAAAAGCTTGTGCTGAGTCTCTTCATTAACCCTGGCTGTGTTTTGGGCGTAACATGCAGTAAACCAATCAGAGGCCGTCTCCCGTCCCCTTTAACAGCCAGGTGTGTCACACCTTGGTGGGCTGCTGTTCTAATGGAGGATTCTCCAGGTAAGAAGGCAGGAGACGGATCTGCTCGTGCACCGAGTGAAAGCTCACGAGCAGATCATCTACGGCGACAGCAGGACTCCATCTGAGCTCCCTGAGGTGAAGCAGTTAAAACAGGAAGTATTTCACTATAAAAGACACAAATCAGTGTGTCCGTCTGGTGTTCAGTGGTGACCTCACAGTAATCTCTATTATACTTAAAAGGCAGTGGACTGTAAAACATCAGTAATTATTTCAAAAGCACATACAAAGGAATGCAGCACAAAATGCTTCACCGATAAAAAACACATTAAAATATAATGCAACATCATAATAAAGAATAATAAATACGAGAGAATTACAGATAATGCCATAAATACAGAGAGAGAGATTAGCTCCACAAGACAGCAATGGGGAAAAAAAGATGACCTATCAGTTTCTATTTCAATTTAAAAAGATCAGAAAAAAAGATGACTATAAATGAAAGTAGTTCACATCAGCAGCAAGAATATAGAACAGCACAACTGGAAGGAGCTCAGTATCTGACATAAAGCATCTCTCTGAGGGTGGTCACTGAAACATGTAAGGCAGTCTGTGAGGATCTGTATAACTCCCCGTTTAAGATGCAAAGATATGTAAAGAACAGAGGACATTTTTCATGGCTTTAACCTTGTAAAACTCCAAGGAAGACGTGAAGGGTTTAATAACGGCATTTACAACGACAGAGGGGTAAAGGCCACCATAAAGGGATTGAAAAACAATTAATGGGCAGGTACTGATGGATTTTTATAAAATCCTTCTAGTCCAAGTTACGTCTGTTAAGTCTTAAGCAATTCCCAAAGAGAGAGCGGTCCACCTTTAAGACGGTCAGAGGCCATAATCTCCTAATCCACAAGGAGAGAGAAGATCCTCCACAGTGCACCTCATTTGGATCAATTTCTCTCCTTGGAACCAATTATGAGAGTTTTAATTCAGTTTTGGCCGGGAAAATTAATCAATTCAGACCAGGGAGGTTTAAGACCGGCTCGTCGGGGAGCAAATAATACAAGAAGGGCTTTGAATTTACAACCACTGGTATGAATATCTGTCTGTCTATAAATGCTGAAAGAAAAATCCTTTTCACAGGTGGAATGGACATATTTAGCTTTAAGATCAGTTTAGTTTCGATTCAGTATTCACAGGTTGGACTTTGTGGGAGTCACAGAGGGATGTTACGAGGAAATCACTGAGCTTTACTGTCAGCGTAAGAAAACTGCACAAAATGAGTGAGCAAGCTCCTCATGCAATAGAAAAGCCAACAAAAAATAGCCAAAACTAACAGACACAATAACAGACAACGAATGTATGAAAAACTAGTTATATAAAATGAAATGTGTTATTTGAAATTAATTTCGGTGTAAAATTGAGTTAAAAGTGGTGGTGTAGCCGTTTCCAAAATAAATTTCACGGGTTAAAGGTTAAGGTTAGAACATGGCTGGATTTGCTGCAGAGATTAAAATTGATCATTCTTAAAATTGTCACTCATAAAAGTGCAATGACAGATAATCTCACACTATATGCAGAGGATATTCTACTGTTTGTTAATCCCTTTTCAGCTCCTGACTTTTGGTTTGGTGTGTGTGTGTGTTGTCTGGTTCCCTGGGTGTGATCTGAGTCCACATGGTGGTAAAATCTGGTGGATTAGTTGCTTGGTGCTCCCCTGGCCTGCTAATCCAACAATACTGTAACTGCATTTCTCCATTCACTCCCAAAGCTCCCACATTTCATGCTCCCCAAATAAACCCAAAAGTGATATCCATGTTATAATGACTGTGGCTCCAACAGGCGTCATCATTTGCTAGTTTGATTAGCGGTGTGATATATCAAAACTACCCGAGGTGACCGTCCAGAGCTATGATCAGTTATTTATTCAAACACTGGACTGCAGATGTAGCAAGTAACCACTTAGAATTGAGTTAAAAAAATCGTGATAGGATGTACAGAATATTACAGCCAGTCTGCAGCTAAAGGCAGGTTTACACCAAAGATTGATGAAAAAACACGCTGAAACCTGCAGCTACTTGTAAAAGAAAGTCAGTACATACAGTCTGCAATGCTCTGAGACCCGCCACTTTACACCAAAAGGATTGGATGGAGACGGTGTAACGTTTCCATAGCAACGACTGTCTTTACTTCAGCGTTTCCGTCAGCTTCCCACCGCTGGACATGTTGTGGTGCTGCTGGAGTATCGTCTCTTAAATTTCACTGTTTTCTCCATCAGCTCAGGAGGACGGACGCTTTCTCGCTCGGTGTTCCCCGTGAAGGAAATTAAGAGCTTGTTCCTCTTGAAAATGTTGATTTCTCACAAAGTGACACTGTGCACAAATTTGGTTACAAATTTACAAGAGGAATGGTTGAAGACTTCCTTAGGAAAACTGGACTTGCTGGCGTTCTTGAAGACGTTTCCGCCCGTCCAGGAAGTTTCTTCAGTTCTAACTGGTTCGTGGGGAGGACCAGATATTTATCCTATGTTACCCCTTTTCCACCAGAGAGGTTCCAGGGCTGGTTCGGAGCCAGTGCCTGACTTAGCACCGGTTCTTTGTTTTCCCACCGACCAAGCACCGGCCAAACCGGTTCCAAATCGGTTCCAGGCAAGCAACAACTTCGAGCAGGGGCTAAACAGGGGCCAGAGAAAGAACCGATGACGCGACCCACCACGTCATTGGTGGGCGGCGTTACAGACCCAAACGGGAACAGCGAACGCTATAAACTTATAGCTAAACGTAGTCGTCATTCGTTCCGACCACGAATACGACAGGTAGCCAGTAATAATTGTATTTTTCGCCTCTAGATCACAATGTAGGCTTGTAAAGACACGAGCAGCACCTGCATCGTTACGATGGGTCATCCATTTGTCGTCCATGTTGGTTATTGTGATTCCGAGGCGAGCGTCTCGCACACCCACATGATCACATTTTACGCTGACGTAATGACGTGGGTCTGACTTGGTTCCGCTTGGCTCTTGGCCAATGGAAAAGCAAACCGGTTCTTTGTTGGAACCAGTTAAGCACTGGCTCTAGCACCAGCACCGAACTAGCACCAGGTTCTTTTTGGTGGAAAAGGGGCATATTGAGGGCTTAATTTGCTCCTCATCTGGGTCATGTGATTGCACAGGTGTGAAGGTGATGAGAATTTCCTCGGAGTTGATCTCAGGAGATTAGGAACTCGAACAAGTCCAGTTGCCTAAAGAAATCTTTAACCTTACCATGACCTGGATGACTGAGAATCTCCACAGACATACAAGAGGGATATTTCACAGTACAGTGCTTTCACACTTCCTGTGAAAGCACTGTACCACCTTGCGTCCAGACACACACACACACACAGTCGGTATGGGCGTAAACAGAGATATATTCTAGTAAATGCTGAATAAAATATCTATCTATCTACCAGGACAATACGCAGAGACGATATGAAGAGAAAACACCAACTACCGAGACAGGATTTCACCAGGGGAGCAGCTTCTGATCCCAACAGAGATCCAGCCCGCAGACACTGGGAAACACACCCTGTAACACACCGTAACATCATATATGACGAAAACCTGAGAAGGTTTTCATCATAAATCTCTGGTCTACGCTGTCCTTCAAGAGCGGACTCCTTAAAGCCGAGATGAGCTTCACCGAGTAAATGTTTTGTTTTTTTTTAACTTCATTTTTTAAAATTCTCTTTCCTTCTTCTATCACTCATTATCCGTGATCGCTCAAATACAACGAGCACGTGGCTGAATCGCTATTGTGCTTTAGCTCACCAATCAGAAAGCAAGGACATACAAATATACAAATGTTGTGTATGGACGATGGACGTCTTCCTTTCTTGTTCTTGTTAATCTCATACATTAAAGTTTGTCACTGCACCTTAAATGTGATTTTTTTGGGGAATTTTTCTTTTATTTTGTGCAGCATACAGAATATGTTTTTGACTTTCTGCTTCATAACAATGGCAGAGTCAGCTCTCATATGAGTTATTCTGACAAAGAGTTGGGGGAAATGTCAGTTTAAAATGTCAGTTGACTTCATCACTGGAGAACAGAGCGTTGTGCCGTCTGTAGTTAATGCCCCGCTCTTGGATGCTTTCCAGTGTGTGTCTGGGGTGCGGGATATGAGTTTTAGAGAGGAGTACTCACACTCATTCACCCTGTAACACACACACACACACACACACACACACACACACACACACAGAGAGACAGATACTACATATGGACCCTGTCAGCTGCTGTCTTTATAAAGATTATTTTAATGGAGCTCTTGCTTTATTTGACGCAGCAACGTGCAAAATGAAAGAAGGACAGAAAGTATGAAAGAGAAAGACGCAGCATTATCAGATTATGAGCCGGATTCAAACCCACAACCTCACAAGCACATGGCAATTTTGTAGTTCATCAGGTTGAGTCCAAACAAACCACTGTCTGCTGAATATACAGTTAAATGTACACTTAGCTGGAAAAATGTAGAATTTACCCACCCTAAGTTGTTCTCTGTGTGTGAGGAAAAGATTTTAATCTCCGTTTATAACCGTTTCTGTTTGCGTGCATTTGATCAGAGATTTCCACAAAGAGCAGCAAAGAGGAGCAAATGATCAAACTCCTCGTGCAGCCTAACCTCTTACTCTGTGTTTTTATATTCAGTACATCCCAAACCAGTGGGCCTTCGCTAAGTAGACACTTCCAGAAAACGCCTCATGCCTGTTCACCAGTGCATGACTGGCCTGCACATTCACCAAAATAAAAGTTTGAATTTGCACATGAGAAAACCTGAATGGAAACACAAAAATTTCACAATAAATAAATAGATAAATGCATAAAAGCTTGGCTGAAGTGGGTTAGTCGGCATGTCAGTGAACAGAAAATACAATACAGGCTAAGGATGGACCAATACGGATCATTAGCAGCCCAGGATACTGATAACTACGGAAGCCCTGAAAGGCAAAGGGAAAGTTGTACAATAATCCAGCATAAACAAGGTTTAACTTTCTCATTTAACCAACTAAATGTCAGCTGTGAAACATATTTTTTCATGAGCTGCTTCACTGTCCTGACTCCTTGTTGCACGCCGGTCCCAAACCCTAACCACTAAATTTCAACTTATGAAAATGATACTGAAATACATATAGACTTTTTTGCAAATCTGTGGAATCACCCTTTTCAGTGACATTAAAAAATGATGACCCACAGACTAAATTAACACCAGAATGTAAAACAAATCCTCCCAGCAGGTGTGGGAGGCACAGAGTTCAACACCTGCAGGACAGGAAATCCCATCACATTAAAACATCTGAAGGAGATATTTAAAATTCAATTCCTCATTCATTCCGTCGAGGCAAATCAAACATTCAGAAGCCTTTCTGTCTTCTTTGTTCCTCCACCTCGTCTTCGTTTTCAAGGGAAATTCAAATCTCTGTTGGCCGCTGGGAGCTGACCAGTGCAGCCAGTCCTCTGCTGCGACGCTCCACGGGGGCAGATGAAGGCTGAATGCCTTGCTCAGGGGCAAACTGTTTGGTAGTTATAGGGGGATCATTAACTTTACCCATACCATTTACTTTAGCCGGTCCCATCTGTCCTCCCTGCCTGCCCTGTGCACTGTGTCTTAAAGCAGAAACAACATGAAGCAGACTGTACAATAACGGCTTCTGCTGCAGCTTCTGAAATAAACTCTTTATGAGGCGTACTCTCGGGATTTGAACTCATTTACTTTGAGGACAAACATTTTGTATATGCTGCTGTGGATTATGCACCTGGTCACTATTTTGGATGTAAGTACACTTCCTCCTGGCTGCGAATTTAAAAGTACAATCCTACACCTGCTCCCTCCAGGAGAGAGAACCAGCTGCTGGGGTCTTAAAGCGGATTTGAGCAATAAACTGAGAAACTCACAAGTCTAAACTCACTTGCATACACAAGATTCCTCAGTTAATTAAGTGCCAAAGTTGCCGTCCCAGCCGTATTTTCTGGAGCAGGAACTTCTGGGGAAGCCTTTGGGGGACAAACTAAGATGTAGGATTTCCTGCCTCGTCTTCACAATTTGTATAAAACGAGCTAATTGGGGCTAACTGAGGGAAGAAACAGATTTTCTGTCTTCGCTCGACTTTGTTGTGCTTTGACTGCAGAGCCGCTGGAAGGAAAGTAGCGCAGGGGTGAGGCGAGGTTGGAGAAGCGCGCTGCAGGCCTGAAGGATGTTGGTTCAAAACCCACCGCAGATCTGAGTGAGCAGCAGCTCCTTTATTCAAAATGCAATGCATGTGTTCACTGTTTTCCAGATTTACTCAGTTTTGTCAGAGAAACTTTGTATGCCATTGCACTTTCATCATTTTTCATACTTTGCACGTTACCAGCAACTGGCCCTATGTGCAGTCTCCATATAGATCCTTTATCTTTTTGTCTTTACTGTTTGTTTGTTTGTTATATTGTGGGATGGTGCTCTTGCTCCAAGCCAAATTTTGATCTATTATAATTATAAAATCCATTCTCCTCCCTGAACAGCTACACTGTAAAAAATATAAAATATAAAATAAAATATATAAATCTCCAAGTTGCCAAGTCATTCATTCTCATCTTCGGTGTTCAAATCTTATTTTCCTTCCAAAAAAGTAAAAAAAAAAAAAATCTGATTCTGACACTGGGGTCCAGCATTTTGAATATACACCTGACCTCCTAAGCGCACACAGCGCCACCTCCAGGCCACCGTCAGTCTCAGTATCTCAGACACAGCCAGGCCAAAACTGATGAACCTTTGAGGAATGATGTGTTTTATGTTGATGTCCAGTATCCACAAAATGGCACATGCCAGCACAGCGCCACCAACAGGCCAAGAAGTCCCCAGGCTTCAAGCACCGATGTCTCAGACACCAAACACCAGTTAATAGATAAATAAGTACCAGGGCAACTTGCAGCAATCAGTCACTGTTGACCTGTTCGACTTTGCTTCAAATCCATGGCACTGTTTGAAAAAAGAAAAAGAAAAAAAAAAGTTTTTGCATTTCTGATTCCCAGCAGTTCATGTTATCAGAGTTTCAAAGGAAGATATTTCATCAGAGAATATCAAAATAGAAATCCGTCTCTGTTCTCTCGCTCTTTGACTGTAGGTGGCTCCAGTTTTAATCAGTTTGAAATCAAGGCGTCTGATAAAAAACAAAACCATAAAAAATTTAGGGTCTCTGTTTGTCTCTCCTCGTCTGTCTGCCTCTATTTTTTTCTATCTGTCTTTTTCCTCTCTTCCCAAAGAACCACTTCAGACAAGCTGCGGCATTTCTCTCCCTTCTTTGCTTTAATGTTAGATTTCTGAATGGAGAAAATGAAAAACTTCAAACCTTTTCTCTTTTCTGTTTACTTCTTTCTTCCACCCCCCTCCATGCTGTCTCTCTCTGTTTCACTGCAGCTCAGAAAAAAGCGAGTGAAATATAAAGGAGCTGTTCGGATGACCACGCAGCAGCTGGACTTTAAAGACACGAGGCCTGAGGCAGAGGTTAGCTGCAGACCTGCCAGGTGTTTATTTCACCCAAAATGAACACATGCGATAAGATACGGTGGACTAAGGGCAGCATGTTGAGAGGAAATCTGACACCAAAACTACACCAACCACAACAAATACATTCGAGTACATTTATTACATTTATTTACACTAACGTCCGATAGTCTGTGTGATCGTAACGCCTTGAAGAGGAGAAACAACAGATGTGAGTGACCTGAGCACAAACCAAGCAACACTTAAAGCAATACTGCAATGTTTTGAGAAAAATACCCTTCCTCCGACTTCCCCGGACCGAGACAAGATGTTCGATACCATTTTCTGCTCTGTACGTCCAGTGGTTTGGTTCTTAAGGGTAGCAATTGGTGTTAGCTTAGCATAAAGACTTGAAGTCTATGGGAGTCGTTAGCCTGGCTCGGTCAAAGTGGAAAAAATAAACCTTCTTTGAATTTAAAAGCAAAACAAGAGTTGTTTTAGAAGATAATTTGTGTTGGGTCATCCTCCACCTTCAGCGGTGTGTGGTCGCTGTGGTTACAGTTCCACCATCTAACTTTTCCAAAAATGAAATTTAAAATAAAATAAAACATTTTTTTAGTTCCAAGACTTGTACATTGTGTAATGATACACTGAGTAAATAAGACGGCTTCAGAGTAAAGTTGATTTTTTTTTTTTTCTTTTCACTTTGACAGAGCTTGAGCTCAGATTTGGATTCAAGAGAAAGATGGCCATCATTTAAACCCAAAGTGATTTTTTTCCTTAAGCATTGGATTTTTACCACAAAGAAATATAAAATGACTGAAATTCCTGCTTATTTAAACTATATAGGTTTAGGAAATCCACTCTAATGACAATGCATTCTGCAAATTAAAATAAATATAATTCACATTTTTTTGTGTGCTGTGACTGTGTCTATTCTTTTGGTCTATTCCCAACCGCTATGTGAGATTAAAGTGGAGTTTCTGGGTTAATGCCACTTCAAAACAGAAGGTTTGATATCAAAGACAGCCAAAGTACCATCACCCTTTGCAACTCAGATTGTGAACAAACTGCATGTATTATTTAAAGCCGAACTTTGAGGAATATGTTCAGAAGAGTAATTTATTCGGCAGAAAGCCATTACTCGTGGCTTGCTGAATATGGATTCAGGTTCGGGTGCAACCCCAGTACGTACATAAATATCTGCACTCAGCCAGAATATCAGGTCTGGACTTCCAGCCCGTCAGAGAGAAACTCAGCACTGAGAAACTTAAGGATAATAAAAGTGCGGGTGCACTCAGTTTGTTGCCCTTATCCGCCGGTCTCACCGTCTCCTCCGAGTGAGCTCAGCGGCACCTGATGCAGATTTTAGCATTTAAATCGACCGGTAACTCCACCAACCTGGCACGGCGCAGGCTCACTTGGCGTACAAACGGAGTTGAAGCAGAGTCGTCGCTGGAACGGGAGTGAGACGAGGTCAAGGTGCCTCCTGTCCGTGTCCAAAAAGTGATTTGGCAGAAAGATCAGGCGGCTCGGGTCTGTGGAGTCTGCTGTCGTGTGCAGTCATCTACAGTCTGTGCACATTTCTAACCATCTAACCAGGGCCGTAAGCATGCTGCACACACTGGGTGGCTTCAAATGAGAGCCTTCCCCCAGACGTTTTTGTAAAGTGACTATACCGGCTATTTGAATTCACATTTAAAGGAGCAGTCTGTGATTTCGTTTTGGTCTCTTGTAAACACACCTACCAATTACAATTATGCCTTGTCCAGTAGTAGCAAATATAATAGCTTCCAATGGGGAAAAACATATACACCTCGAGCAAACAAGTGCCACAGAGCTCTGCTTCTGCTCCAAAGGACAGAGCAGCTACAAGGCAGTGCAAAGGGCTGTGTATGTAAATATGTAGAAAATTTTTGGGTTAGGGTTAGTTATGGGTCCTGTAAAGAAATGGTTACCAAAAAATGGGTCTCAATAGAGTCTAACCCTAACCCTGAAACGTGCTCCTAAATAAGTCCCTAAGTTAGGATCGACCAAAGATTTCTGCTTGACACTTTGGAAAATTTCGTTAAAACGGAGGGTTCATGTCTCCGTAAACTCGGAAACGTCCATCTAGAGGTCTTCTGGTACGCTGAACGCACCCGGGGGCAGACTGCCACTGTGTCAGTGTTTCCCGTGACATGACCCCACCAAAGAGTGTGTGTGGCTACGCCCGACCATCTAATGAAGGAATACTAATGTGATCAAGTGTAAATGAAATGTGGATGAAACGTATCTGGATGATTTCTGGATAAGAGATTCATGAAATGACTGAGTGTGTCTTGCGGTGAAGAATCTGGATCAAGTTTCTACATGCATGCGTCAAAATGTTCATCAACAGTTTTTTTTTTTTATGGTGGGCTGAGCAGTATGAAGTTTTATTGGGGGCAAAATACAAAAACATGAAGTATGGAAAACTGCCCCGCTCTCCTCACCTGATGCAGTTTTCATCGTTTCTTTGTCCGCTCAGGCTTGGAAAGTGTTCACTAATCTTTCACTAAATGTCTCATTTTGTCTGCACCTTTATTTCTCTCTTTCCACTCATTTTTAGCACAGCCTCTTTGAATCTGAGCCAAGTGTTCAACTCCAACCCACTACTTAAAGTACAAGTCCTTCACTTCGAGGACAAGGTGTACTGCTGTATTCCAGTGTCTTTACAGAGATTTTTTTTTTTTTTGTATTTCATAACGTTTATTTATAATCTATGTTGCCGACTGCGTGACTGCTGGAAAAATGTGACTACAGTGTACTTTTTTGTATTTACTTTGTAACTTTTATGAATGTTTTTTGTTCTCAGGACTTTCTCGAAAAACAGACCTCAATCTCGCGTCTCTGGCTCGATACTCTTTATGAATTTGGCTGTATGTATCTCTGGGAGTTTGTGCCTGTGATTGCCTCAGTTTCTCTGGCTGTTTTTCTGTCTGATCTGTCTCTGTATCTGTTTATCTCTCTCGCTCTTTGTTTCTACCTTTCTTGGCCCGTTCTTCTTTCTGCGCTTGAAGGAGAATTCACTGAAAAACAAGCAGCAGAACAGCAGAAAAAAACCTTGCTCTTCCTATACCTTCGCATTCCTTCCGTCTCGTCCTCTTCACTTGTTTTCACACATCGCTATCTGTATATGTGTGTTTGGCCTTGTAAAAAAAAAAAAAAAAAAACTCAACATATTGTGTCTTGGGCCTATAGCTTTAAAGAGCATCAGGGACTTGCAGCTTCACCGATGTCAAGAAAACAAACAACTTGACGCCCGAAGATCAGCAAAGTCTCTGAGGAAGCTCCAATGAATATTTCAGTTCCAACAATTTCCATGGGCACATGGGTCAGTCTATATGAGGACTTTATTATTGCAAATGCATAATGGTTTATTTGCAAATATGCACAGATATTGCAGATGTTTCCCTAGATTTACAAATGCGTGTTTTTGCAAAGGTGTGATGAGATTTGCAAATATGAGTCCTTATGTGCAAATGTGTTGGATCTGCAAAGATGTGTTTGGATTTGTAAATGTATAAACCACATTTGCAAATTTAATGTCAAGCTGTTTGTGAATTTTTCCCTTCCTTTGGCTTTCCTTTGGAGGTGAATGTGAACCCAGTCTTTTTCTTCTTTGTTGACGTTTCATTTTGCTCGTTTTACCTCCATCATTGGGTTTTAGCACCAGTGTCATGTTGATCAGTGCATCATCTCATGCTGCATTCCTATTGGCTGGTTATTAGACGTAGATCGTTGCAGCCGCCACATTGTGCGATGGTTATCCTAAATCACACAGTGTGTACCCGGCTTTTGAGGGCTTCCTGATAAATAATAAGAGGGCATGTAAACAGAAGTGATACATGAGCTGGTTAAGGTGAGGTTTCTGTTCAGTCTGCTGCTGCTGCTGCTGCTTGTTATAAAACAGACTTTGGACGTGCCTGATGTGCCGCGTTGAAGTGAAGCCTGTTGCCATTTTGCTCCATGTTTCAGTCGTCAGTCACATATGGTTATCAAATCAGAGCTGTGACTCAGCGTGTTGTCTTGGCTTCATTGGGGTCATTGTTCGCTTGACTGAGATGTTTTCTCCAAAGGGTTTCTTTTTTTTTTTTTAAATCTCAGCTGTGAAAATTAGTCATTTGTATCCCCTCATGCAGTGTTAGTCATCATATTTTTGACTGTTTCAGTGGAGAACAAATAAATGAAATGCAACAAAGAAAAATCTGCCAGTGGGATGAGATAATCCCATTTGTTTCCAATGCTAATCAGCTGGTTTGAATTTTCTTGAATCAAGTGTCATTTTCTTGATCCCAGTGGGCTGATCTGCCTTATTCTGCCTTGTTTAACCCTCCTATTATGTTTGGGGTCAGTTTGACCCCAGTCAGTGTTTAACGTCTCTAAATAAATGATTAACATCATATTTTTTGCTTCATATTTAATGAGTGTTCCTAATGTAATGGGCACTACTGGGTAAACATGAAATTGACATGATGATATGTTTTCAATGTCCTGTTCACACTTTGTAACGCATTGGTTATAAATAACAAAAATCTGTACTTGGAAATAATATAAAGCCATTAAAACACCAAAAATTAATATTTCTTTCCAATTTCAGATCAATCAGTGAGATTTTATGGTGATTTGCATATTTTTCCATTGTGGCGTAATAGGAATACTGGATGTATAAGTGGGGGTGGGGGGAGTTATGTTTTATTTAAAGGGCTATTTAGGTAATCA
>OMLB01055769.1:0-21924 GCA_900302555.1 Myripristis jacobus
TTTCTTTTTTTTTTTTTTTTTTTATTTCATTTATTTATTTTTATTATTATCTATTTAATTTTCAGCTGATATTTCGTATAGATATGTTTTGGTATATCATTCATGTATGATATTTCCTATTTTCTAATTGCTGAAAAAACAATAAAAATTCAAGTAAAAAAAACAAACAAAAAAAAAAAACACTCGACCAGACTTTCCCAGACCAAATCTGCTTTGTGGGAAATGCACAGAAATGGCTTCTGTTTGGACCAAGAGTCTCTGGGCAGTGTTTTGATGCATATGGTGGTATATCATGGGATTAAAAGCCAAAAGATGTGCTGAATATTTAAAGGCAGATTATACAGCTTCAAATAAGAGGGCACACCACTTTGTTTACTAATGTTAAGAAAGAGACGGAGGAAGACTATTAACCCACAGAATTAATGGACTACTTTCAAATGTCTGTCATGAATCTAATGTTTGATGTCAAATGTCCACAAACGCATAAACAATGGAGTGAAATGCTCGTGTATTTTTAGTTATGATGGGGGTAAAAGAGCGAACTCCTGAGGCATTTCTATGTTCTGTTCTTTTGAGACGTGAGTGGCGTTCATCATGTTTTACCAGATCATATCAAGGTGGGTGCCCTCCCCTGTGAAACAGCATAGTCTGCCTTTAAGTAGTTGAGGGTGATAAAAAGGCAAAGCAAAGCCCATGCCGGCCCTGTTGTCAAAGGTCAATAGTGCCAATCAGTCATTCTCCCCAGAGGATCCTGGGTAGCCGGCCTGAGATGCTAAATGACGGTCACTCTCACAGCAGTCCTCACAGCAAGCAGTGGTAGCCGTGAGCACGTTGATAATGAGGGTAGGAGGGGATTCTCAGGAGTTAATCCGCAAATCCATCTGGGAAGTAGAACAACACAGAGGCAGCATGGTCGGCAGGCTGCCTGGCTTTGTTCGTTTTCTGAGTCCCACAGGAATCAAGCGGATTGGAGTTTAACACTACCAAGACATAAGCATGGCACACAGGCTTTTGTGAGGATTCACCTGGGCCACATCAATGAAGATCCCCAGGAGTTTTGGAGGAAACAGGATGAATGGCTGCTTTTTGGGGAAAGAAGGAGCTGCTTTTCTTGTTACTTTAATGTTTAATTAACTGAGAAAAGAGTAACCTATGATATCTGGAGAGCAGTGCAGTGCTCATTTCTTTGTCTGGTAGCAAGGGAAAGTGACTACTTAGCGAGTTGAGAGAGGCTCATGTGAGTAATAATGACTGAGAGCTGTCCGAGTGAGGAAAATCTGGAACAGGCCAGCACAAGTCTGGAGGAAGAGGAAGCGGCTCCCAGGAAACCCCCGAGCACAGGAGCCCGTCTGTGGGACAGAGTTCGCGGCGCTCTGATTAGACAAAAGGTAAAGAGATGAAAAACAAAATGTGGATGGGCTTCCTCGGTTTGTTGCTGGACAAGACATCTTGGACACTCTACAGTTGAGGACAAGAACTTTTGTGTGGTTGTAGTTTCTCTCATTCCCCTGTGTAGTTTGAATCTTTATCTAGATTGCACACTGTATTGTGTTTGTCTCTTTTGAGAATTACAGCCTGCGGTGCCTATGATTTTTTTTTTTTATCCTGTTTATAAGTATTATGTAAGGAATTGATTTTCACTGGACAAAGGATTATCTGAATGAGATTGGATGGTTTCTTGGGTGAAAGAACATCTGCCGTGTTGGACAAGCAGAATGCTTAGCGGTGGGGACATGATGTTATCACATTACTCATGCCTGATCACTGTAAATAAAGGCTGGCAGCTTGGTATTAGTAGATGATTAAAATAGATCGGTGACATGGATTGACACCACCTGGCCATATGGGGTTTTATGCACGCGTGAGTGAAGTAATTGAGCAGGTTATTGAAATGTAATACACATGCTCACCTGACTGAGTGTAGAATTAACCTCACTGTGTTGAGAGCTTAAATCTATTGTGGCTGGTGGATTAAGTTGTTAGCTTTGAATGATGGCGGAGTGAGTAATTTACTCTCCTCTCAGTATATTCAGAATGTAAATTGACAGAGGAATTCACAAAATAATCTTTACATATGGGAATAAGCACAATATTTTAGTTTGTACGTCCTGGGTTGGATGTATAAAAACCAAACTGACCCCAACCCTGGTGTCCAAAACTTGACAGATACCTCTCCTTCATGTTTTTCAGATGGATCCCCAGACGCTGCAAAATAAAGACTGGCAAAGGACTGTCATCTCTATGAATGGGGTAGGTACTGGACCAACTCAGAGAGAGGCAACATGCACGGACAGATAATTAATGTAACAGACAGTTGCTGTCAGCTTTAGTATTTGAAAAATTATATTATTTAAAAAAAAAAATCCTGACTCATGCACCACCAGATGTGATAGTAAAATACTCCAAAGATTTTAATAATTTGGGCTGTTTTATCTACCTCAATACTTCTAAACGTTGCACCAGATGATATATGGAACGTAGGATTATGATACAAAGGAGTCAAAGTCTGGCACCAGCTGGCTTTCATTGTGTGTTGGTGTTCAAGGTTCCCCTTCCCGTAATGACTTTCCTTTGCTGTGTTTCAGATTGAGGTGAAGCTTTCCATGAAATTCACCAGCAGAGAGTTCAGTCTGAAGCGGATGCCCTCAAGGAAACAGTCTGGCGTGTTTGGAGTGAAAATCAACGCAGTAACAAAGTGAGTTTATTTATTTATTGTATTGTTTTAACCTTTATTTAACCAGGAAGGCCCTTGAGATAAAATCTCTTTTTTGAGGGAGACCTGGCCAAGACAGCTCACCAAGGTCACAAAAATAATAAAGCGGAGCATGACAAAAACAGACCAGGGACAATTAAAAATAGAGCACATTAAAAACAGACAGGGGGCAACAGATACATAGGACAAAATCCAGTTTAGGAATAAAGAGCTTTGAACTCTCACAATCATTAGGAGATTTTGATATTTTAAACACTCACTTACATGTGCTCTCTAATTTCCTTAGATCAACCTGAAATACTTAATTTTAAAACACGTGGCTGCAGCACATTTTCCTCTTTGGAAAAAGGTAATCCGCATTTTCTGTGTGCAACATTTTAAAATTACTAAGTGCTGCATTAATTTTAAGAGATTAAATGTAGAGAAATGGGAATGTCACTGAGAAAACTGGCAGCCGACAGTGCATTTTAATTTGTGTTCCAGCAGGTCAGCCTTTGCAGGACATCTGTCATACGCTGTTAGTCGGGTGCCAAGGAGAGGGACAAGTAGCAGCATCCTGTTTTCAACTGAGGAAACAATAGAGTTTATGGAAATGCAGCATATATTTTGAGAAACACTCTCATAAACATCGCCAAGACTTCCAGTCATCTAAACCATGTTGTCATTCCCGTTTAACTTGACCGTGATGTGTTGACGGTTACCTGGACGCACTTGACATGTCTGTGTGTGACGTTGGCAGGCGGGAGCGCTCCAAGGTGCCCCTCATCGTCAGACAGTGTGTGGAGGAGATTGAGCGACGGGGAATGGAGGAGGTGGGGATCTACCGAGTGTCTGGTGTGGCCACGGACATCCAGGCTCTGAAAGCCGCTTTCGACTCGAGTGAGTTCCCCTCAGAATGTTCTCTTTGTGTCAGGTTGATAAAAACATGGAAAACAACAGACATGGACACGCATGAAAACACAACCGAGGAGTCAAGCTGCTGAGAATGGGAGGAGAAAAATTCTCCACGGCAGTCACAGGATGCAGTCTTGAATGGTGTTTGAAATCTGTCTTTGGATTGAGCTTCAGGCTCCCATTACATTACAAGACAAATGCAGGGGTGTAAAGGAGGGTAATGCCACCTAAACTCATTTTGCCTGTCTTTTTATTGGTGGAGTAATATACGTCAGAATATGCAGTCCTAAAATGATTTTAGTTCCATGATGATAATGTCTTTTAAGAAAATAAAATTAATTTATTTTTGTTTATATTGGCTCTTTGCTTCATAACAGTCACAGACTGCAGGTCTTAGGTTCCTCTTCTATCTATTCACTGCTGAATTATATCACTGTAGAACTGACTCACAGTTCAGACCAGTCAGTCTCTCACTGTCAAACTTTAGTGACTCCTGTCTTGTCTCATTGGCAGACAACAAGGACGTGTCTATGATGATGAGGGAAATGGACGTGAATGCCATCGCTGGAACACTGAAGCTGTATTTCCGCGAGCTGCCAGAGCCTCTTTTCACCGATGACCTGTACCCCAACTTTGCTGGAGGCATCGGTTAGGCACCACTTTTCAAATCTTATATCAACCCGCCCGAACCTTTGTCCTAATCCACCATTAGTGCTCAGAAGCACAAGCAAACAGGCATGCACACATATGATGTCTCATATGATGAAGTTGTCACACTAACATATTCACTTGCCTTTTCCCTTGCAGCTCTCTCTGACAGTGTTGCCAAGGACAGCTGTATGCTCAACCTGCTGCTGTCTCTGCCAGAGCCCAATCTGGTGACCTTCCTCTTCCTGCTGGACCACCTAAAGAGGTAAACAGACATGCCACTTACAACATAACATCAGGCCTGTTGAGTAATTAATATTTGGCCATTTCTGGAGTGTACAAAACTTTACACAGTCATTTGTACTTAAAACGTTTTTATATTGCCAAGAGACACAAATATATTACAGCTGACACGGGTCACATTAAGCTGGTTATGATTCAGTTCACCAATGATGGAAAAAAAGATCTGTAAGTTGTTTGAACTGGAATCCCTGTGTGAACTTATAATCTGATGTTGTTGTTTTTTTCATCTTCTCAAAGGGTGGCTGAAAATGAGAGCATCAACAAGATGTCTTTCCACAATTTGGCCACAGTTTTTGGCCCCACTTTGCTGCGCCCCTCAGAAAAAGACAGCAAAATCTCAGCCAGTACCACACTGCCCATATCCATGAATGACAGCTGGTCGCTGGAGGTCATGTCTCAGGTAATCCTCATCAAACTGTGCCAGGATATCGATACAGATGCAGCGGAAGTGGTGTACTGATGTCTGATCATCTGTCCTCACTCTTGCTTTGTCTGTAGGTACAAGTCCTGCTGTATTTCCTTCAGCTCGAGAGCATCCCAACACCCGACAGCAAACGTCAGAGCCTTCTCTTCTCTACTGAAGTATAGCGGGACATTGTCCGAAAACTTGGTTCTCAAAAGAAGGCGCGCTGCTGGAAGAGCTGGATGCTGCGAAGCGGCCACAGCCAGCTGCTGTACTGAGAAGGTGCAGAGTTTAGCCACCAGGGGGAGCCAACAACACACTGTAAAGTGACATCAACACCATGACCAAAGCCTCTTCTTCCCAAGAAGTGATGAGCATGTGTGTTCTGTCCACTGCAAGCTAACCTGCTGTGTCAGTGCAAACCTGTAAACTATCTCTATAGTCAAACACATCATTCCTTGTTTTATTTAGGTTTGTCTGAACAATCATGACTCACTGTAATGCAGTATATTCCCCCTGTACCATGCTGTCATTATACACATTAGCGCCATATTCACACACAGGAATATCTACTGTTACGTTACTGGATTTTGTAAGATTTATGACTGAATGGATGGATCATGTCTTTATGTACATTTTATCCCATTTTAATGTTTTTGAGTTGGTTGAAAACTCACCTGTGCCAATGTTTCCCTGCTGATGATAGGAACATTTCCATTAACCTAAATGTTTACACTCTCTCTTAATTTTGTACAGATTTTAAATGTTTTAAGACTGAAAAGTGTTGTTCACACGCAACATGCAGGCATGTTGACCTAAAGATTGAAAGTGTTTTTTCTTTTGTTTTGTTTTTTTTTCTCTTTTTTCTCTGCTATACAACTTGTATAGTGACCTTATTCAGTTCACTGGTTCTTCTGGTGGTATTTGACCAAATAGGCAAATTGTATGTAAATTTGTTTTTGTTTTGTTTTTCTTTCTGAGGCTGTACAATGAGGTGAACGACAAATCATTCCAAGAATCAGCAACATTGCTGCCCAGACTAGACCCTAATTCTTAAACCCATGGAATATATGCTGTGCTGTGTATTTCTCTGATTCCACTGTTGTCTTTTGTCCATATGTCACAGTTTTTTGTTGTTTTTTTATTTTTTTCTCTAGACATCATCTGATTTATTTGGCAAAAATATACAGTATTGTTACTGCTTCCTCCATTCCCTCTGTATTGTGTGTTCTGCCGTCACAGGTCAAAACCACAGGCTGTTGTGTCACAGAAATGAGAAATGATCTGGAAACAGTACTTATTTAATATTCCAGATGTTCCTTAGAAGGACGCTTCTAGCACAGTGATTCATTCACAGCCAAGTCTCCTGGGTTGTTAACACTGTCAATGAACCTCCATGATTTGTAGCCTACCATTACCGTCAGAGCTCTGTGAAGATATAGCATGTGTGCTTACATAAAGCATCTTCTTCAAAACATTCTTCAAATGTATTGAGACACATCTTAGCACATAACTGTAACCTAAAATGCTTGTGATTCATGTAAATTAATGTATAAGCAATAAGTCTTAGTGATTCCTTAGGCCGAGCAATGACCAACTGTATGATTTATGTAAATAAAAACTGAAACATTCTTGTGCTGCCTCTTCTTTCAGTGTGAGATCAAGCTCACTCATTAGACTTTATTGTCTCATCTGCATATTACCTTGACACATCTCAGATTTTGGAGAGAGAAATACAACAAGTGCTCCATGTGGAACTGCTGAAGCCGGTTATGACTGCAAGCTGGTTAACAGCTTTTAGGGTCCTTGGTGGTGTGGGGCCCCCAGGCATGTGCCCTGCCAAGGTTATTATAGTTTACTAAAATGAAACTAAAAACTAAAACTAGGTGTGGAAAAAAAACCCATTTTTGTTAACTGAAATAAAAACTAAAACTAGACTTAAACATTAAATCTAATACTGAAACTGATAAAAACTAAATATGACTAAACTTTGGGGGTGTTATGTTTCATTTAAAGGGCTATTGAAGGTAGTCAACAAGAAACAGAAAGTACCTGATACATAAACTTGGGTAACAGTTTTTATTGTAATCATTTTCTCGAGGTTTAAATCAGTGAGGTCAGAATGTAATCAAATAATAACAAATGATCTTCCACAAATAAAAAGCTGGGTTTACTGAGTTTAGGTGGGCTCATCCTCAGCGGCTCCTATCTGACTGCAGGCGCTGCTTGCTGTAATAAGGTTATTGGGTTTGAATGAGAACTTGTGAAAACCATCAGTGGGAAAAACACGGTTGCTTTTCTGTGTCCTGAGGGTAACTGCGAGACAAAGGCAGAGGAGCAGCGTCCTCCAGCAGGCGTGCCCCCCTGGCGGAGGGGGATGCTGCCGTGCCGAGGTGATGCAACCGGCCGGGGAGGGGGCCGGGATCCGGCGGCTGCTGCCGACACAGCTGACATCTGAAACCGATGCTGCCTGCTCCATGAAGCCGTGGGATTACAGCTACCGTGCCGGCGAGCTGCTCAGCCGTCACCTATGAGTTTCCATCGGACCTTTACTCATCTATCCCAGTGAAGCGGACGGGACAAGCTCGGGTAGGAGGATTTTAGCGAGCAGCATGCACGCTGAGAGAGAGCTGCTCGTATCTGCTAGTGAGGCTCAGGCTAACACAACACTGTTAGCTCGGTAGCATTAGCAGACCTGCGTTAGCTTTGATTTACTCTGGCTTAGTGACAACTACATTAACCGACAGAAAAAATGAACATTAAGTTAAATAACTCAAGCAGAGACACTTGGTGCGTGTTCTTTGTTTGAATTAACTTTAGACAAGCAGTGTTTTTGATCCCCAAACCAGATTTTAGCTCTGTTGCCAAGCTAGCAGTAATTATTTGGACTAGCTGTCAACGTTTCCACTCTGATTTTTTCAAAATAAGTCATCCTTAGGTGGGAAAAAAAGATTTCGGAAAGAAACTAGAAAATTTCTTGTGAAATGTGGGTCCAGTGCTGTGAGTTTGCCATGACACAGTTTTCATAAACTCTGTTTTCCACTGTTACAGTTTTAGGCAGATTCACTCATGATCATCAGTGTATCTGATATTTTTTGTGGTTGGTACTGTACCTCTACAAGCTTTACGTTAGTCTGAGGACTGTCATGTTTATCAAACAGGAGTTTCAAAGCTGGAGAATATATATGCCTTTTTTTGTTTGTTTGTTTGATTCGTGTACCACACAGGCAGTAGTGATGTTGGTGGCTAAACAGCGATCGCACTTTTGATTCTAGCTTTAACTGTCTGCGTTTGTTTTCTCAAATCTCAGCTTCAATTTAGTTGTTTTTTTGAGTGTCTTAAAATACAGTCAGATTATTATAATCCCTTATATGGTGGCTAGTGTTTACAGTACTGACCTCGCTCCGGGTTTTAAAAAACAAAGTCTTTTCACGCAACTACATAATGTGACTTGATGGGGGCGTTTGCGTTCAAGTGTCTAGTGTGATGCTTTTATTTTGAATGCGAAATTGCCAATCAGGAAATGAAATGACAGCGACTTCCTGTTACCTTGACAGTACAGCTGTAGCTACCCAGTTAGCCAGCTGGGTTTTCTACCTCCTGGACAGGCGTCAGTGGTGTGTTGCCCAGTAAGTATGAACCTTTGTTTGCTGCAGAAAGTAGTCGGCTTTGTCTCACGGTTCTGGCTGCTCAGCTTTGGTCACTGTGTGTGTTTGTGCAAATGAATGGCACAGTGCTACGTGCTAGCGTTAGCAGTGATGCTACTGCTGTAAGTGATGCCAATAACAATGTCAGTACGTCAGTCCCCTGACAGGAAAGTCAGCATTCAGTTGATGTTACGCCGTGCCAATTTCTGCTCCACTCAAATCATACGGGATTTGATCTGGTCCAAAATACATACGATTACTGCTCTCTCTCTCTCTCTCTCTCTCTCTCTCTTGCTCTCTCCTTCCCTCCCTCTTGTCTCTTATCCACTTAAAATCACCTTTTTACCATTATGTCCACAGAACTTTCCTAACTTTCCGGGAACAGCTTGGACAGAGCAATATTTTACAGCCCCCTCTTTTAAGTAGGTGTACAGGAAATATGACTTATGTAATATTCCTACTTGTCTTCCCAGCCTCTGGATTTCTTTGAGAGAAATGTCCAAGTGAAAGCTCCCTGACTGCTGGAAACTTTGCCTCCATGTGACACTGAACAAAGGGGGAGAATGCAGTGCAGTGTAACCTTTGAACAGGACGGCTGGAGGAATAGACTTTTGGATGCTGATGTCCAAATCAGCCAAATCAGTTCAGGTCTGCACTGTGCACTGGGTTTGGAGCCATCCACATCTGTGTGTGTGTGTGTTCATTATTTATGTACTCCTCAGCAGTGTGTGGCATGGCAACATTTTAGCACACTGTGTGTTTTGGGGGATGGTGCACGCCAGCTCACCAAAGCACCATGCTGTAGCTCACGAAAGAGCCAATGCAGAGGTGAAAATACCACCAGGGTTCTTGCTGTACAGCGTCAGCTCAGAAACCTGCGTTCAGTTGTGCATCTGTGACTTTTTGGGTTGCTGCATCCTACTCAGAGGTCAGATATTGGATATTAATGGCGCTTAACGGATAGACATAAGTATTACCATGCTGTTTTTGTGAGAAGCTACCAAAGCAGGGAATAAGCAAAGCCATCTTTATAAAGTTCTGTGTGGCATGAATTTAGCTCGCCATTTTGTGACTGAAGGCTACATCATAAAAGATGGCTTGACTATATTTTTCCCCTTAGCTTTGTGTTTTGATTCTGTAGGATATTTTGACAAATGGCAGTCAAGGTTTAACAGAGTCTCCTCTGTTTCCATTTCACCAGTGCCTGCTTGTCCCTGTACACATATTTACTCTTTTAGGGTTTACTTTTCCCCCCTCTTTTTTTTTTCACTGGAGACGCCACCACAGGAAGCTGATGTTATGGCAAGGAAGTGCCTCCCTGCAGTTAAAGCAGGAATAAGGAAGGGCAGCTGGGAGGGGGGGATTTATAAGGGACTAGACTCCCACCCCCACCTCTCTCTTCCCCAGGCCAAGCTAGCCTGTTTCTTATTCGTCCTCTTTTTCAGTCGCATGCTTTTGTTCAGCAGACAGTAAAGGAACACCGAGCACACTTGTTCCTTTGGCCAGCCTTGGAACACATCCATTGCATTCATTAACACTGAAATCAAACACTGTAGCTCTATTTAATATGAATCAGGACAAGTGTTGTTGGCTTCTGGCCTGGTACAGAGCAGCGGCCTACATTGTGCAGCCCAGAGCTCTTACAGTGATGGCTCACAGGCCTGTGGTTACACGGCCTTGTCATGGTTTGTAGATGGAAGTGATTTTGTTTATAATGTCATAGCTGTTAGAGTGGAGTCTTCCCTTATTCACTAAACAAGACATTTTAGAGGAAAATGTATTAAATCTTACATAATCATATTCTTGTGTTTGCAAGGTCATTAGATCTAAGTGGGAGATTTTTAATGTTAACTAGGCAAACATTATATTCCCACACAGGTTTATACAGTTGGCCATGAATCACTGTGACCAAGATTTAAAAACATGTCAAACTGTCTCTGACTAATCCTGAAAGCTGTGCTTCAATCAAAGTAATGTTTCATTTTCTGTGCTTTTCTTCAAACAGTAAAGATTTAAGCCGCATTTTTAGCTTGCATATATCTAGACGACTTCATAAACAGCCTCCCTTATAATTTGTAGCCAGCGGTAAAGTGAAGGCCTATTTTCTAAATTTTTGTTGCAGAATTAGGAAATGATGCTTTTCTTGAAAAGTTTGACACAGAGCACTGAAAAAAAACATCCTATGCCTTAAGCATTGCTGAATGTATTATGAACTGTTATAAGAACATATTAGAACTATTTTCTGAATTTACCCAAGTGACAGTGATGTGTCCATGTGTCCAGTTGTTGATGTTAGTCAGTTAATGCTCCTGAACTCATGTGGCATGCGCAGAAAGCATTGCTTTGAGAGTGCCTTAAATGGTACACAGTGACAAAGAAAATGCTTGCCTAAGTGAGCAAACCTTTTTGCAGTATGTCGTGTAGGCCTGCATGGCAAAGTCCCTACTGTTTCAGAATAGGAGAACTGAATGAGAGGCTGATGACTGCTTCATTTAGCAGCGCTGTTGGTCCCCAGCCTCTACTCCCATGCCTATTCAGAGCCAATAAAAAGAGCCGCCCCCTTGCTAGCTGCTCTGTGTTTGACACAGCTGCTTTGACACACATTGCATTCAGGTGCTAGATTAGGTGCTCAGTGGCCATGTCAGCACCTGGGGTCAGTGAACACCAGGTCATGAGGCGTTCAAGATATGTCATTAGTGCATGCCATGGGCATTAGCCACTTCAAACAGCAGAACGCAGAACGTTCACACTGTCATGAAATTCTGTATGTAAATGTACATTTCAGGTATTGTCAATGATACAGCCCGCTATAGAAACCTAACTGTAACTGCTTGGCACAGTATCTTGGGAATTTGGACGTTAGATGGCATAAAGCAGTTAGTACAGTGCAGCACTGCCACTGCTGCACTTTTTGTACTGTACTTCACTTTATACTGAAAAGGTATCATGTTCCACTCTGTATCATAAAAAATGAAAAAAGAAAGGTGCAGCAGGATTGGAGATGTGCTGCTTACCATGGCAGATAAAACGACAGAAGGTTGCTACATGCTCGCAGCTTCAGTGCTCTAATAATTTAAGTCAGCCTTTTGATATAATGTCTTCATCATAGGGGCAAATTTCAGTGATATAATAATACAACCCATGTCGAGAGAAAAATATGCTCTAGAACAGAAGGCACATGACCTAATGGCTCCAAATAGAAACATGAGCCTGGAGAGCCTAATAGAGATGAGGTTTTGTAGATGAATATAAAATGTACATCAAGGAAAACTTGCTGAGGATACTGCTTCAGGAAAGATGCATTATCCAAAAGATAAAATATCAAAGACAAGGCTTCAAATTAAAGTTGACACTCAGATAATTGGGCACAAGGGTATTGAAGGCTTAAATCTAGTATACCTCTGTCAACAAATTGAGTCTGTCAAGAGTCCAGTCTGCATGGTAACCTCTTGCCTATTTCAGTGACAGCTCTGAATAAAAAGTACCTCTCCACCGCAGGAGCCACAAAGCTGCAGCACACAGCAGAAACTCGCCAGCTGAGACACATTAGTTGCTGTTTCCCCCACACAGGCCAGAGGGGAGATGCAAGCAGAGACAGTGTTGTCACAGGCAGTTATAATTTCGGATACACCACATGTGCTGAGATTCCTCTTCTGACATGTGACTTATGAAGTCAGTTAATGATCAGGAGCTCTGCAGCTTGAATCCCTCCGGCCGTCTGGAAAATCTGGGTGGCAAAAGGCAGTGAGAGTTGGTCTTTCTTCCAAGAATAAAGATGCACTTAAGCGAGGCATTCTTCCCCCATCTTTTCCACCGTGCTACTCAGGGTTGGGCTGTACCGGCAGGGTCTGAATTGAAACTGACAAATCCCGCTAAAATCTGTCGTCAGTTAATGATTCAGGCTCGACTGCAACACCGGCCAGTAACTTTCTGAGACAGTAGGCTTGTCATCTGAATCCCCGTCTCTTGATGAATCACAAACTAAATCCAACAAACAAGTGAATAAGTTTAAAATCAACACACAATACCTGATTCTGTCAGACACAGTTTGAAAATGGGCAGAGTGGTGTTTTTCTCTCAAAGATGGTGTTGTGGTTGTCATTAAAAATTCTTTTCTAGCCTTGGGCAGGTGAGACAAAAAGTTAAGTTTAGACAGTGTGTACCAGACGTCTTCCAGGTAACTGTCCATCCCTCTGAAACCATTTCTCCATACTCTGGCTGTAAACATGAATGTGTTCCTAGTGAAACCGCCTGTTTTTGTTTTGTTTGCTGGCAACTTATCGTAAACGTAGAACTAAAGTCCCAAGTCTGACTCCAAAACAGTATAACCTCTCCTTTTGCAACCCTCTCCGACCCAGAATGGCAACGTGGAGGAGAGAGAAGGTAATGAGTTATAAGGCTATGGAATAATTTAATTCTCAGAGTTCAGAAAGAACCAAGCCAGTCTGACAGACTGATGTGGTTTGCAATTTCTTTCCGAAGGAGCGTGCTCTGTTTTGCTGAAGGTCATCCCCAAGTCTATAATTGTAGCATGGTGCCCCTGTCTAAATGTTGTTGTTTGCATTCTTTATGTGTTGACTGGATGGCTGAACCTTTGATGAAGAGACTGAAAGCATGTGATATGTAAACATGAGTACTCTGGGTATTTTGTGGCTGTAAAAGTTTTCTTTTTACATGGATAATTTCTGAAATTATTTAAAACGCGTAGTATATTTTTTGAGTAACGATGAGTTCTGTAACTTGAAAAATGGACAAACTATTTACAAAATCAAAATTCACCTAAGTTTCCTGTTTCCAAATAAATTCCATTTTGGGGCTTTAAAGGCGGGGGCTTGATGTTTTTGTGGTTTGCTTACATAGTTTAGGCTTAGCTAAAACACTTTTCGCAAGCATCTGTGTCATCAGAAACCAAGGTTATCCTGACTGAAATCATAAGTTAAATAAATGTCGTCTTGGCAGAGGAAGACGAATCGCTTTGAAGAGGCTGTGCGCTTGCAGTGAAAGATCTAATGCGGCACGACAGATTTACAGTAACACCTGCACCCTGCAAACACAGCTGAAGCCTATTAGAAAAGTATTTGATTTTAAATAGACTGCAGTTGTGGTTAAGTAGCAGGTTACGTTGGATTCACTGGGAGTATCAGGAGAGAGGGCAAGCAGTGAACATGTTAAGATAAGGGCCTCTTTTTTTTTTTTTTTGCTTAGCTTTCCATCTGCTTGGTTAGTATCACATTTTAAACGTCACATTGTGGAGCGTGTACGCAAGCTTCAACTTCAGAGAAAGGTATCAGTCACTAATTGTCTCAAGATTTTGCTCTTGCCTATATTAGTTAAGCATTCTCTTGCAACTCTATTTTACTGCTGATATCTGATGGTGCTTTTTCCCCAGTCCCAAACAACAGACTTGTCCCGAGGAAAACAACAGAGCACTGGTTTAGAGATTGATTGTAGCTAGGATTCCTCTGCGCAATAAATCACTTCAGCTCACTTTTTCCGAAGAGCCTTAGTGCAAAAAAAAAAAAAATTCCAAGACATCCAAGTCTGTGCTAAAACACTTATTCTTTGTCTCCAGTTGTGTCCCAGATCACTTTTCCTGCTATCATGGCATCAGGTCAGATTCTTTTCAGACCTGCGTAAAACATGTGAGCCATATTGAACAATGATTTCTGCTGTTTTCATGTATTAATCAGATGGTTCTTTGGCCTGACTGCCGCCAAATGGATGATAAGAGGAGGAATGCATAGTTTTGTTACTTGATTACAGCCAAACGTTATTAACAAATCTGTGAGTGGTGTCATTCAAGCAATGGCAGACAAAGTTATGTCTCAGTTGGAATTGTTTGAACAAGGGGAATGTTCGATTTCTTGAATAAGAAAATCATCTGTTATCTATCAAATGCAGATTTTTGAAATGTAGCCCACCTAAAGTATGTTCAGAATCCCCCCCGCCCCCCTATTAAATTCTTATTAGTCTCTACGTGTTCTCTCCTGGGTTGTCAAGTACATCTTGTACAAACGTGTGCCACTGAATTTTTAATTTTGGTAGAAGTCAAAGATATTTGACAAAATAAGACAGCAGTCTGACCATCCACTGTATTTAGAGTGAATATCTTGGTATTTCGAAAGAAGTTTTCAAATTGTTCTGCCAATAATTCCCCAAAGAATTAGAGAAAGGCTTTCATGCTCAGCGTTGTCTGTGCCCAGGGTGGATGATAGGGAGAAGTTAATCATGTGAGTTCAGGGCCCAGTCTGGAGTTCGACATTCCTGTGCTACACTGTGCTTATAAGTAAATTTGTGCCAGTGAAGGAGTCCATTTTATACAGGAGGAAGTGGGAAAGCAACAAGCAGTTGATTGACTCTTTAGCCTGCTGGTCTTTTTCAAGTCCAGCGACTGAGCCCTGCACATGTGCAGAGATGGTCAGTGACCACCCACATGGCTTAAACTAATCTTCATCAGTGTCACTGTTGTTACAACAGACTGAAACCCCTGAACTGTGTGGCAGGACTGGACTATAACAAACCCATGACAGCCATCTAGTGGAGGTACAGGTTGGCACTTTGCAACCTTTACCTTGGAGTTTCTTCTACATTCCTTGAGCTGTGGTGGTCCCCCACAGCTGGAAAATTGGTCTGACAGGTAGAAAAATATAAATACAATCTAAATCTATTCAAAGAAAAATTAAAATTGCAATAACAGCAAAATTATCCATATATAATTATTTAAATATCTAAATATAGGCCATTACTTGAATGCAAAACCTACAGGAACTGATCCTTGTATGGGCACAGACACAAACCTGCTTCTCAGAGCCAAAATTCCAGTACCCCCCCCCAACCTCCCACATCAACAGAAATCTACAGTCAGTATTACTGTAGCACGTAAATGTGACAGGCGGAGGAAGACATGCTTCTGTTTTTCTAGATGCGTACGGCATTTGGACCCAGTCTCCGTTTTTTCTTGTGTTATGGAAATGGTAGCTGTGGAAAGAATTCCTGCTCCATGGAAAACTGGAGCTATCACTCTGTGCACTGACATATGTTACCTTTCTCCTCCCTCCTTGTGCACAGATTGAACTGTAAATGTATCGACAGCAGAGAGCCCAGTATGAAGAAGACAGTCCGGCCAGTTGTGAGTAAGGTGGGTGGAGAGAGAGGGAAGACAGAGGCTACGGCTGCAGTAGGTACTGGAAAGGCTGCAGCCAAGACCACCACCACAGCAGCTCTCTCTAAGGTAAACCTAATAACGTGATATTCCACAGTTTTGTATGGCAGCTCTGTTACTCTGCTTGAATTCTCTTTTATTTTTTTCTCTCTCTCCTCTGTAATTGAGTCAACTGAAGTTTTATTTTTCCAGGTGAAAAGCAACGATGATCTGCTAGCAGCAATGGCTGGAAGTGTTACTACAGCTAGTAGCGGTGTTACAAAGACGAAGAGGACCGCCTCCACCGGGACCAGTGCAAGCACCACAGACAGCAAGCCAAAGACAACATCAGGTATTCCTATTAATTCATGTCCAAACAATTAATTTTATCCTGTGTGCTGTTTTGTAAAAAAAAAATGTTTTATTTGCATTTTTGCCCCTATCAGGTAGCTCAGCAAAGCGGACAACATCCTCAACTTCCAAGGAGCCAAACTCGTCACGAGACCGTCTGCGGACATCCAGGATCTCAGCCAGCAAGAAGCAGTTGGTGTCAGGGACTACGCAGGGAGATGTGGCCTCAGGGAAGCGCTCACGCAGCCAGGTCTTAGCAGAGTCTGATGGCCGCATGAGTAAATCGAAATCAGATGGCCAGATCAGTGACAAAGTGGCTCTTGAGGCCAAGGTCAAAGACCTGCTGGGTTTGGCTAAGAGCAAAGATGTGGAGATTCTGCACCTCCGTAGTGAGCTGAGGGACATGAGGGCCCAGCTTGGCCTGGGAGGGAAAGAGGCGCCGCCACAGGAAGGAGCTGGGGAGGAAGAGAAGCCCCAGGTTTCGGCCATCACAGCAGCTGATGTGGAGTCCACCCTGCTCCTCCTGCAGGAGCAGAACCAGGCAATCAGGGAGGAACTCAACCTGCTGAAGAGTGAGAACCGGATGCTAAAGGACCGGCTCAATGCTCTGGGCTTCTCCCTGGAGCAGAGGTTAGATGGCTCTGACAAGCTCTTCAGCTACCCTTCACTGAGCCCAGACCTAGCAGCCGGCAGTGGCCAAAGTGACGGTGCAGGCACAGGTACGCTGACCTCCTCGGTAGAAGGTTCTGCTCCAGGCTCATTGGAGGATCTACTCACGGGCCACCAGCATGGAGGCTCAGCAGACAACCTGGACAGTGAATCCAGTGAGGTCTACCAGGCTGTCACTTCCAGTGATGATGCTCTGGATGCCCCCTCTGGAGCCTCCTCTTCCTCTGAGTCGGAAAGTGCGCCCAGCAGAGAGCGCTCACGGAGGGGCAGCAGTGGCAATGCCAGTGAGGTGTCAGTGGCCTGTCTGACAGAGCGCATTCACCAGATGGAAGAGAACCAGCACAGCACAGCCGAGGAGCTCCAGGCCACACTGCAGGAGCTAGCAGACTTGCAACAGATCACCCAGGAGCTGAACGGGGAGAACGAGCGGCTAGGCGAGGAGAAGGTCATCCTCATGGACTCCCTGTGCCAGCAGAGCGACAAGTTGGAGCTCTATGGCCGACAGATCGAGTACCTACGCTCTTTGTTAGACGAACACCATGTGTCCTATGTGTTGGAAGAGGACATCAAGAGCGGCCGCTACCTGGAGCTGGAACAGCGCTATGTGGACCTGGCAGATAACGCCCGCTTTGAGAGAGAGCAGCTTCTTGGGGTACAACAGCACCTCTCAAACACACTGAAGATGGCTGAGCAGGACAATGCCGAGGCCCAAGAAATGATCGGAGCTCTGAAAGAGAGGAACCACCACATGGAGCGCATCATGGAATCAGAAAGACAGGACCGGGCCGCCATGGAAGCAGCCCTCGAAGAGTACAAGGCAGCTGTGAGCAACGACCAGGCGGAGCTGAGCCGCTGCAGAGCCCAGCTGGACCAGGAGAGGCAGAAAGTGGCTGAGCTGTACTCCATTCACAATGCTGGGGACAAGAATGACATCTGCCAGCTGCTGGAAGGAGTGCGGCTCGACAAAGAGGAGTCTGAGGCCAAGGCTGCGAAGTTGCAGGAGGAGTTGGCCCATGCCCACAACGATATCGCTAGACTGCAGGAGACTTTCAGCAAGGTTAGTTCAGTCCAGTGCCACCTTAAAGACAGAGTCAATATTAAATCACATACAGAAAAAAAAAGATCACTTCTGGTGGCAAAATAACTCTCTCTTCAATCCCACTGACCTTTAACATGCTAATTTGTGTGACTCAGCATTACTCACTGTCAATGACTGATGAGATTATGTGGGACTGACCTCTTCTCCTCACCAAATTCAAAACGGTGGCCTTGATTGTTGCCAGATAGAATGCACCTGCAACCCCTTTTTCTCCAAATGAGAAGCAAAGTTAGAGATGTCCTCTGATCGAACTGCATGCTAATCCCTAGCCAAGAGTACATAACCCTCTGGTGTTGTCTCTTCCAAAAAAAAAAAAAAGCATGGAGGTAAATCTCTGCCTTGCCAGTTGTGGTCTGACTGCCCCAAAAGACAAAACACCAGCTATCAGCCATCACTGATTGAATGTGCCCAGAAGTGCAGCAGGCTTGGGAGTTTTGACCCCCAGAGAGCAGTGTAACAGAAGTTTTCTGCGAGTCTTGATTCACTATTCAAGGCCCTCTGTCCACCAAGCACCTCCCTTCACAAGTTTGACTTCCTTTTCTTGTAACTGTTAATGGAAAGGACTCACTGTTGTGCTTTCATGGCAGTGCAGATAGATGAGTGCATGTTTAATTGTGTTAAGTGCAACAAAGTGGTCGATGTTTAATTTAAGTTTCATCTCTTAGCAAGAGAGTGGATCGCAACACCAGGAGCCATATCCGTTATTTCCCCACATGTAACTGTTTAGTGCTGCTAGCTTCAACACAGAGGCCAACTTTAAACACAAATCACTCTTTATATTATAAATCTGTAGTTCCTACTTGAGACACATTCATTCACACACAATGCTTTGGTATAAATTATGATATGAAATTCTCAGCGCTGATGATGCTTGGGAATGCACACTGCACCCCGGGCAGCCAAGTACTACATGTTAGGTTTGTTGAAAATGTGATAAAGGATAACCCTCTTTCCTGTGTTTGCAGCTGGATAGGGAGTACAGAGACTTCCAGGAGCAGGTGCAGCAGCAGATGGCAGAGCAGGAGCGAGGGCTGGAGAAGCGGCGCGTGGAGCTGCAGGAGAAAGAGACCGAGATCGCCGATATGAAGGAAACCATCTTTGAACTGGAGGATGAGGTGGAGCAGCACCGAGCCGTCAAACTCCACGACAACCTCATCATCACAGACCTGGAGAGTAAGTTGGCTGGACTTAGCGGTCGATTTACCCATTCTCCCAGACACTTTGGCAGGCCACCAGTGATCATTTTGAGATCCTGTTCTGTTGTAAAGATTATATTTGGTCACTAAAGCAGTTTATCCTCCTGAGACCCAAGGAAAAAATGTGTCTTCCAATTTAACTTTTTTTGTGATTTCTTGTCTATTTAGAGTTAAAACAACAACTCACAATTTCAAATTTCACAAAACTATTTTTATTTTAGATTTTACAGTACGTCCGCTGTAGTGGACAAGAAGATGATTTCACTGTAAAAAACAGATACTTTTAAATTGAAATATAAATCCAATCAAATAACCACAGATAATCAATTACAGACAATCAATGCCATTAACAAGAAAATATATAATAATTTAATATATAATATAAGTGGGTGTTTCCCTCATCCCACCTTATCACATGAGATATCATTGGAAAGGCCTGGATGTCCTCTGTACAGTACACCAGGACTTGATAAGGTAGCTCAAATGAGTAAAAGGATATAGACGATCAACTGATGTCCACTACAGAGGACATAATTGAATAGGCTGGGTCTCAGGACGATAAGATGGCCAGTGAATACGTGGAATCCAGCAGCTACTGAGCGTGATGGTGAAATAGCTCGTTTCCTGCCCCGTGCATGACAGCTTATCATATCGCATATCTTACAAGATTTAATCTGCACTTACCAAGTTTCTGTGTAACACGTCTTCTGCTTAAATAGCACATGACTTGCACGCTTATGGTAGTAAGACAGGTTTTGTACTGAATACAATGACATACAATTACAATCGCCCTGTAACTATTATCTAGGACGGATCCTGCTTTTGTTTTCAGTAGTGTTTGTTAGAAGGTGGTCGAGTCAGGGGGCCTAACATATCAAAAGGTCCAATGCTTGAACTGCATGTGACCACATCTAACCCAAAGTTTGTATGAAAAAAATACTAAATGATCTTAATACTAAAATCTACAGGTTACATTGACATCCTTTTGATTTTCTGTCACATATTGGGAGTGTCTCTTCCAAACGACAGAAGCAAGGATGGAGCCATTCACATAACATCTTCGTAAATGAGGCCAAGAGGCTCTTGAATTGTTTTAAATAACAAGGCCATCCTGCTCTCCTGCACTGTATGTGAATCTATGCTGCGGCTCGTTCACATGGGTCCCACAACGTGTCTACTTCCTCTCTCAGACTCTGTGAAGAAGCTGCAGGACCAGAAACACGACATGGAGCGAGAGATCAAGATTCTTCACCGAAGACTCAGGGTGAGGGGGCTACGGTGGGCCGCCGGGCTGGCTGAGGGCTGGTTCACCACTTTCTGGGGCAAACCAGGGTCACGCTGTATTTTCAAAACGTTCTTTGTTGTAATTCACTTGTAGTAACACATGGAAGGGACTTGTCAAAGAGGAATACAGTGAATTGGAATATTTAGACAATTATAGCAAAACATCCATTTATTCATGTGATAAACTAACCATCAGCCACCAGCCAACCAACCACCAGCTGGTGCTCAATGCAGGCTAAAACTAGTGCTAAGTATTATTTTGCAAATACTGTTTCACCCAGGTCTGGTCTGCTTCTGCAGGATTTACTGGAACACAGCATATTTTTTCGTCTCAATAATTTGATAAACGGTGTAGCCTAAATCATGTTAATCTGTCAGCTGTTGTTTTATGGTGTGTGTGTGTGTGTGTGCAGGAGGAGTCACTCGAGTGGCGTCAGTTCCAGGCTGATCTGCAAACGGCTGTTGTCATCGCTAATGACATCAAGTCGGAAGCGCAGGAGGAGATTGGGGACCTGCGGCGCCGGCTGCAGGAAGCCCAGGAGAAAAATGAGAAACTGAGCAAAGAGCTGGACGAGGTCAAGAGCCGCAAGTAAGACTCACACAGAAACACACACATTTGGATGCGATCCAGCGGTCACACTGACATCAACAATCTTGTGTTTATTTCCAAACAAAATGAGGGGGAGCATCATCATACATCATATCAAATGATATAAATTTGTAAGTTTCAGCTGTTCTGCAATCGCAACACTTACTGGAATAGATCCAGGAATGACTCTGCGTCTCTGAACCAAGAATGTTGTTGCATTTGTTGAGTTACTGGCACATTAGTATAAATATGAACGGCGATCAGTCATTTCAGCAAAAGTGACAGCAAAGTTTAACAACTTACATGAGTAGAACAGCACTTTCCGGAGGACAGGAAGGAATTTTTCATGTGTTCTCTGTTGTTCCCCAGGCAGGAGGAGGAGAGAGGCAGGGTGTATAATTATATGAATGCCGTGGAGAGGGACCTGGCAGCTCTGAGGCAGGGGATGGGTCTCAGCCGGCGTTCTTCCACCTCCTCAGAGCCCTCACCCACGGTCAAAACACTCATCAAAAGCTTCGACAGTGCCTCACAAGGTACCCCGCCCTGCCAGTGTAAGATGCTCAACTTCTCTCAATTTTAAATCTATGTACTGTTGCTGCTAATTAGCATTTGCTGTATTTTTTTTTCAGAGTTTGGGTCTCTAGGTTTGACTCATGTGCGCAGAATGTGTCAGCATTATTTATCAAAATGTTCAATGACTCAATCCTCAATAACGTTTTAATGCATGATCATACCAGAGAACGTTAAATGTAGAGCAGTCGTAACCTGTTTAATACTGTTTTTAGTTTTAGATGTAGCATAGATTACAAAAGAAAATAAGTCATCTGTTGTTGGCACCGAGATAATTGTATTTTTCAGAAATAACAACTTGACCAGAATTTGGACACAGGAACCTTTCACTGACAAGGCTTTTGGTGCAATTCATTGTATAACCAGTTTTCTTTGCAACAGTCCTTAAGCTGAGTCGTGCATGACTGGCTTCTTTGT
>OMLB01055771.1:0-17290 GCA_900302555.1 Myripristis jacobus
GAAGGGGAAAAAATCACAATCTCAAATTTTCTCTGATTGCTCCATTAGCTGAGTTTAAGGTGTAATTACAGAAGCTCCTAATCTTTCATCATCTTTTAATTACAATATCATGTAGTCATTATAGCAGCTCCTGAAGGGAGGAAGTGAAACTTTTTACTTTTGCTTGTTTAAGGGTAATTATTTTGCCCCTAAATACTTGTCCAGGCGCCGACGTGTTTCTTAGGTGTGATGATACACATCTCCTGCACCTTCACTCTATTAACTAACTCTTTGATTTGCACAGAAGTCACGCTGTTATTATCTGCTTGTAATTTTGGACTCATAATCTTCTTCTCAATGTTTTTTTTTATTTACATTAAAAAGCAGGATTATTTATTTGTTTATTTATTTATTTATTTATTTAATTTACAAAGTCCCACCTCTGTTATCAGATTACACATTTGGTTCTATGATCTTTTCTTTTCTGGGGATCATTTGTTTTTTTATATTCATATGGAAGGGCTGCAGCTCTTTAATTCTGCTGTAACGGTGTCATTATCTGGGTGGAATTTAGGTGTAAGATTAACTTGGGGAGATATTTTGATGTTTAATTGAACAGGCTGGAGAGTTTGGAGCCATTCATCTCACGGTGGAGTTAAATATGCAAGTGATGTCACACCGTTTCCCTGCAATCACACTGACGTTTTGAGGACAGAGTCTCCTCTGTAATCTTACCACAAATTAACTATTTTTTCCAGTTTAAATGACATTCTGGGTGTGGGCTCAAGTGCAGAACACGGATTCTCTGCCGTGAGCCGACATCTGCAAGACAGAAACAGTTGTTGGAGCAAAACCGCTGGCTTCACACATCCCTAAAAGCAGGAAATAACCGGCCCAAAACACGATTCACATATTAATTCCCCAGATGAAATACTGCATGTCTTCCTCCTCCTCTTTTTTTTTTTTTTTTTAAATGCATTTTAAAAAAGGAAATGCATTTTCAGATTTACTGTCAACCCAAATCCTTCAGGTCAGGGGTGTCAAACTCAGTCATATTGATGGAAATGCAGACTTTTTTAGGGACAAAAAATGTTAATGTATGTTTTTATTTTCTATATTTCATGTACTATGTTATCACCTGTACTGTATGTTTTTGTGCATGTCAAGTGGTAAGTCTATGTGTTCCTACCAGTTTTAATTAAGCAAAATCTCATTTCATTTCTGTTTTTTTTTTTCAAACACCCACAGACAATTCATGTTTAACAGCTGGATTTGCAAAGCAGAAAAGCAAGCCAGTCCATGGAACATTTCCCAGTCAAATCATACAGCTAAACATGAAATGGACACAACTGGCTCTAATATTTTGGCAGACCTGTAAGCATTATGTGTTGTTAAGTTCAACTTTTACCAAATCACATCGGGCACCGTTTTTTTGGCACAATAAGGGTCTGTTCAAGGCTTAAAGAAGGTGTGGCCGCTTTTGAAAGGGTGGTACACTAAAATGTTTCTCCTGACTCATGAGCAGTTTTGCAGGGTCAGTTTTTATTCTTTCTGCCCCATTTTGATTGACGCCTCAACTGTACAGGCTATCTTTTGTTAGAATGAATTAACTTCTACAGGCAAAAGCAGAAGACATAGAAGACAAGAAGAGGCAATGGCTAGCAAAAGCTTCCATCTAACTATGGAGCGTTATGTAGCAAGTGAGCTCTACATTAGACCATGAATACCTGATCTGAGGCCGTCTGGATTAATCAGGACCCAACAGGTCGGGCCAGGTTTGGGAAAAAATTTGGGTCGAGTCAGGTTCAGTCACGTCAGCATTATTTCAGTGAAACTCTAGAGTAAAATAAATAAAAAATGATGGACCTACTATCTGTTCTGGCCACCTCCCTGTATAGTGCTGGAGTTTACATGACAACACTGAAGGCAACACGTAGACTATTTCAGGCAGTAAATGTAACCTAGTGATAGAGGATGAGCAAAGTCTGGGTTGGGGTCAGGTTCGGACACACACACAAAAAGAATGCCTGTTGGGTTGGGATTGGGCTCAGTCACTATGCTCTTGGGTTCGGACAAAAACATGCAGTCCGCACTCTATTCCACATATCACAGCTCTACACCTGTCATGTTGTTGCAGTGATAGCATCAACAAGTGAGAAATTTTCACTACAGTTGGTTGGTCTTACCAGAGTCGAAAGAATAGCATTTCTTTAAGATAACACCCACACTTCTTTTAAAAATGCCACACCTAAAACTCTGTTTGATTATAGTTAGTGACTTTAAGGAACTCTCAAGTCTTAAAACTGAGACTGGATGCTGGTCTGGGATGTATTTTTGTCCTAATCTCATCGAGTGAATGGGAAGAGGCAGCTGGAGCACTATGCTAAGAGTGGTGAAGCTGTGAAGTTAACATAAAAGAAAAAAGAAAAGAAAAAAGGAGCATCATAATTGGGTTGGGTGCCAGATCAAAAGTCATATTTCATATTGGGCCTGAGGACTTTAAGATTGGCATGAGTTTTAGATTGCAAAGGTTACATCAACAGCACAATTCCTAATGTCTAACCATAATATACAAAAAGTCTGACATATTAATTGTCCTGCAGATTGTTTTAGTTCAAACAGTTTTTGGAGGCTGAGATAATCTCATTGTTTGAGTAAAATTGAACTTTGGAGTAGTGTTGGATTGTATGGTTCCCTGGGTGGGATATGAGTCCACGTGGTGCTGAAATATTCTCATTAGTTGCTCTGTGCTTCCCTAAAATGTGTCAATGTCTTGTAAAGTAGGCACACTAGATTCTCAGCCAAGTGACCAGAAACATCATAGAGGTATAGACACATGCTTATTCATAGTGTAGGATTCCTTTTATCCTGATCAAGATGTAAACATAAGTCTTTCAGAAGAGTAGCCCACACATATTAAAAAAATTACATAAATGTAAATGTTCTAAGGTTAGGCAATATAGGCTGCCATAGTGAGATGGGAAATAAATAATTCCTGCTGGTTTGCTGATGATCAAATGCAATGTGCAGTGAGAGCCTTTCTCTGTGTCCAGTCTGCTGTGTGTTCTGTGCTGTGGAGTTTTGTCTGCTGGTCTGCTCCACTAGGTAACCCTTTGCTTTTCTCCCCCTCTGTCTGTCTGTGTCAAAATCTATCAGCCGGGTTGTTTTGGGGTTGTTGCTTTTAATGTCTCTCTAGTGTTTGGTCAGACTGGTTTGGGCTTGAATTTTTAGACTGGTTGAAAACTCTACAACAGGGGTGGGAGTCACTGGGTAGCTCGCAATACAATGCTATCACAGTATTTTAACTACAATAACAACTTGTCCTCCAACCCACACAAATGCCCTTGTCCTTTGTTCCAACCCTCTAATACGACCCATAGACCGACAGGAGTCTTTCTTAGTAGTGAGAATTTTAGGTTAGGGTAGGTAAGCATGGATATTCCAGAGGCAGACAAATTTCCCTTTAGCAATTCTTGGAGGGGTTGTACTTATAACCTATTTATGTGAATTAACTCTTAAAAATTACAGAATTATAACTCATCTATAAAACTCATCTATAAAACAGAGTATTCTGGAATGAAAACCAGTCTTTATAATTAAACAACATATTCATTATCAGAAATAAACACCTGACATTAATAACAAAGCAAACAGCTTGAGGACAGGTCAAGAATTCAGGGAGCTGTGATTTGAACTGAGGGCAGACGTCCTGCCTCTGTAAGCAGACAGGCATTAGGGGAGGCGGCTGCTACAGCGGCAGGCGGGGAAGCAGGTTTCACCACATCAACTAGATAACAAAGTGACAAAATGCAGGGGACCAAACCATTATGTAGCATGAACAGAAACATAAAAACACATTGTTTTCTGTCTATAATTAACAAAAGTGCCTCCAAAATATATTGTATGATTTGGAATTATATAGTTTTGTTTCCACTGATTTTTTTTTGGAGGGGAGGCAACAATCCCTTTCACTCCTTGGATTTCTGCCTATGAGGGTAGGTTAGAGAGAGGTTTGTCGTTAGGAAAAAGTCAGGGTTAAGGTTACAAAACGTTAGCTAACATTCCCTAAAAACAAACACACAATTTGAAGCTGGGATGGCTGAGTGAACGGCGTGTCACTAGAGGTTGCTAAACCTTAAAATGTAGCTATAGGTCATACAAGCTGCAATTTGTCCACAATAATGGTGGTATAACAATACAGGCGATAATCAGCTATAATACATAAAGATATCTGTTACTGAAGATGAATAAATACCCTGGAAAAGGCCGCGTCATTTTTCAGTATGCAGGATTCAGTCATGTTTGTCATTGTTTTGACATGCACAGTAACTGCAGCACATGCACCACAGAACAGTTCCAGGTCAAAAACCTAAAGGCAGGGAACAAATATGCCTCAAAAATGTTTTCTGTGCAAATTAAGTTGAAAACTCAAAATATCCATTCTTGGCAAATGTATCGAAAATGTGTCACAGGAGAAAGTATTGCTAAACACACAACACGTATCCTGCTTCTGATCAAAGTTTACCATATAAAGGAAAAAAGAAAGGCCAGTGGACGGACCCATTTTATTGATTTATTATTTTATGACTTTGATTTGATTGTTTACTTTATTGAAGCAAAAGTGAGAAACTAAATATAAAGTATGCAACATTAACTAAATAAATTCGTTTCATCTATTCTTTTCATAATAGCGCTATGAATTGGCATGAGTACTGTTTTTCCTCTGCCTGTACACTGCTGCTCTATGCTGATTTTGGATGTATCAGATTGGAGCTCTTTCTCTCTTCAACTGACTGCCTCCAACAGATTCTCCAGTTCTCTTTCACTGGGTGCTAGGGTGGTGCCCCAGCACCCTCTGTTGACCAGCCACCACTGATCTGAAGCTTATTCTTCTGTTGCAGTCATTGTAGGTCCGTAGCTAAATGCCTGAAATGTAAATTTTAAATGTAGCCCAATCGCAACTGGAAACATCAGTCATCCGTGAGCTTAGTTATATGGGAGATTTCATTTACTTATTTGTTTATTTATTAATTACATAGATAGACGTTTCAGTCAACCCTAACCCTAAGTCAGTATGTGTCTCTCCTGCTAACACTGGGAAATCAGATTCTAGGAAAGGGATATCTGTTGATCCTGTGATGTTTTCATCATAAATGTGAATTGTGACTTAGTGTGTATTCTTCCTTCAGACATCATGGAAACACATGGAGTTAAACTGTGCTGTCACTCTATCTGAAATCAGCAATCCAACTCTGATGTGGAACTAATCAATAATACACTGAGTGTACTGCAGGGGCTCCCAAACTTTTTCATGCCATATGCAGAGGTATTATTTGTCTTGAGACCCACCAATTATTTTTTGAGGTAGGTTCAGCTATCAAAGAACTCATATCTATCATTGCACTGGATTCTATTTTTGCTCTACGACACTGTCTTACAATCAGCATGAGCAAATCAATTAAAAAAAAAAAAAGCATTTGTTGGAACTGACAAGACAGTGGATGCAGGTGTTAACTTTCCCAGGCAAAGAACAGGTCCTTGACAGGAAAACAATCCATAATCAATGTATGAATCATCCTAATTTCTATGTGGTGCTTTTTTTTCATGTTGACAGATAACTACGATGGCTGCTGCTATTCTCCAGTCATCATTGTTAACATGGTACACTGTGTTTTAGAGGGGCTTAATAGATGTAGAAATTGTGATTACATTACATGATTTTAAAAAATTCCATCCTTTATGACTGAGAAAAAATGCATTAATGTGGCCTTCTCTCGACCCTCCAGTCTCTATGCTGGGACCCACAGTTTCCATAGAAAATCACTGATCTATGGGAAGCACTTAACCTTATTGATTAAATTCCAAGACAGAAAGAATGAATGTCATTATTATCACTTTTTTTTTCTTAATCTAGATTTCAGTGGAGAGTTTAAGTGTTCTGGATTGATCTAAATGCTGTTTCAGAGGCTTCCCTACAATGGTTTGGTTGTTATTTGTTGTTAAAAACAATCAGGAATACTGAACATTAGCACAAAATATCTTCTATCTGCAGCTTCAATCTCAAAATACTCGTAATATAGTGGAGCAGCCATCTAATATTAACTGACATCATTTATCCTCCACAATCTTGGTTTATTCTGGCAAAAGTTTGTCTGTGGCCTTTTTCTTATTTCTTATTCATACTTAAAGTCTTTCACAGCAGTGACTACCACATGTGATGTGAAACCACATTTCTGACACATTCTGATGTTTTTAAGGACAAAACCAGTAAACCTTTATTTCTTTTACTGGTAACCATAGCTGCTCTGGATTAGGAATGAAATTCATCTGACAATTTGGGCATTTAATATACAGGCATACAGTAAAAAAAAACAACAACTTGATGTTACATGACGTGATGAGGTGCAGGTTAAACTGTTAAAAATGTTGGGTTTTTCTTCTTCTTTAATCTGACAGCTTCCAGACTCCAAAAAAAAAAAAAAAAACTGAAATGCCTCGTTTCCTTTCATAGGCCTCCGCTTTTCCATGTTAAAGCAGCATTTCTGATGTCTTTAATAACACAGACGAGACTGAAACTCTCAGCATGTTTCTGAAATAACGCCCACTGTCCTTGCTTGGCATCTGTAATGCCAAAGGAACAGCTCTTGGTAATGCGGATGACTGCTTTCCCTTCACAGCACCATTACGTTTCCACTTTTAAACTGCATTTTCACAGATTTTCCACCACAGTATTTAATACCTGCTCATTGATTTTGCTAATACAGAAATTAATAGATTGTTTCAAATAAAATTAGCTGCTTTGACCAAGGTGACACCAGCATTCTTTGTTTTAAAACAGCTTGTCTGAAAGGATGTGTCTCCTCTTTAAGCATTCACTGTTTCACTGTGATCTTGTGTAGTAGAGAAGCTAAAAAGATGGATAAGCTTTTTTTTGTTTTTTTCGCCACAGCCTTTGATAAAAAGGGAATATATTTATGACTTATCTCCTTCTTTTAATAGCAACAGGGGTCAAATAATTGTGAGTATGTAAGTCAGTTTTGGTCCAAAAATCACACAAATTAACAGTTTTTGTAATTACTTATTAATGTAATTACTTATTAATCTATGACTTATTAATTTGAACAAAAAGATGCAGAAGTGGTGCGGAGGTTGTTTTTCTTTTTTTTTTGTAGCATCCTTTTACAGCTTTCTCACAGGTGATTTCATCGGGACAACCTCTAGCCACTTACATATAATAGCCTGCTAGCATTAAGAAGAAATGTTGAGCAAGCACTTTTACTTGAATCAGAGTTGAATGACAGGACTGTGGATACACTCCTATCATTCAACAGACATCCTACAGACAAACTGGCTCTTACTGTATTGCAATATGATACAGACAAACAACGTGATGGAAAAAATAACCATAACAATAACTGTGTGCATAACGTGCTTTGTCCTTGCATTGCCTCAAGTACATTTATTTTATTTACATTTGAATGGATTGTACTCATTTATTGTATAATTCTGCAGTTGTTATGTAATCCACAGTTTGGTTGATGATGCTTTTAAAGTCTGCAATGTTGAAACTTTGATGTGCAGCTGAATTCCATGAAAGTATGAAGACATTTTCCTGATACCTCCAAATATTTCAAGCCATCATGGGGTTTCATGTATGTTGTATAATTGATGCATTTTACTAGCTTACATTCAAGCAACGTTTTTATATCTGAGAAATGTAGATAAGATGGCCTGCACCAATATTTAAAACAGTAGTACATAGTGTCAAGATTAAAGTTGCTGTTAAAGCTGCTGTTATCTAGCTGCTACCTGTGTTGTATGTGGAAGGAAATCTCTTCCCGATACACCACTATCCCTAAAGTGCTTGCTTGGACTGGCCCTGAAGGTCACAAAATTAAACAATTAAGAATTGAGTTCAGCTTCAGTTGAGGTGAAAACATAACTGACACCTTTCAAATTTTCCCACAACAGCATCAAATCTCCTGTTGGCCCCCTCCAGGCCTGTGCTGCTGCCACATTAGCATTAGATTTGCATTAGATTAGTGTTGCAAAAAAAAAACATGTTGAATCCACAGCTGTCCTGCCATCATCTACAACCAATACTGATATAGTGAGTCTGCTGGTTTAAACACATAGGGACTGGCATGGTGACAGGGTATACTGAAAACACACACACACACACACACACACACACACACACACACACACACACACACACACATACACAAGGGAGGGTTGTATATGCAATTAAATATGTCTGTATCCCAGGTTTAGCATAGCATTAGGCTGAATCAGGAGAATGGAGACTAGAGCTGAGACTGCAACTTCTTCAGCATCTGGTATGGAATAAGTGAAAGAAGGAAAAGAACAGGATGGAGAAAGAGGCTGACAGAGTTAGTTGAAAGGTGAGAGAGTAGGGGAAATTTGAAAGAAAGGGAATCAAAGGATAAAGAGGCTAATGGCAAACATAAAGGAGAGAAATTAGTTTATTTTTCTTAGTTACATCGTCCAGCCCTCCTTTCTGATTTGTTCTGTGTGAGAGAGACAGATAGAAAGAGATCTAATGCACTCATGTGGCCAATTTCAATCCACAACAGAAGAATATCCCAGTTCAGCAGTGGTTCCACTGGCGTGGCCAGATGATGCATTATAAATCCCCACCATCTGAGGTGAGAGGAATTCTAAGTAGGTATTAGCATTTAAGCGGTTATGGGGAGGTAGTTCCTTTATGTATTGGATTCTAATGCAGATTGTAGTAGTACAACTGTTGTGACACACTGCCTGACACACACTTTATCCTTAATATGCACAGCGATCTCCTTGACCAAAGACTGTGGCTTTAGAAAGAGTCACCTTGGCAGCTTGACTCAAGACATAACAGTGAAACTTTTGTTCAGTTAGGTGGCAGCTACAAAGTGTTGTTACTATGTCACCAAACTAATCTTGAACATTCCACATGATTTTACAAAGCCAGTTCATGATTTTCATTGGATAGTTCTCCTTAGCTCTTAACTAGGGTATTCATTTCCATTGCTAGCCTGTTGTGAGCCTAGCTCCACCAGTGTCCTGCCAGTTTTCTCTGTCTGAACAGTGACTGGATTTAAGTTAGTCACCCAAATAAAGTCTGTTCTGGAATCATGGACATAGGAATCATTATTGTGTTTGCTATTGTTAGCAACAGCTAGCAATATAGACTGAAGCATACCAAAGATGAAGAAAACTGGTGCATGTGTGAATGAGCCATATCAACTCTGAAAGCAGAAGCTCCATGTTTGGTGTAAAACTATGTGCTGAACAACTAGCCGTGGTGTTCACAATGATATTCTGTCCCATGCAATTTATCCCTGGCTCAATCTGTCAAACCCACATGCTTCAAGAAGTCCATCATTGCTGTGCCCAAGAAAACAAGACCAGCGCTTTGAAGGGTTGGTCAAGGATTACATCTGCTCTCCTCACTACCCAGCACACTGGTTTGCCTGCCATCCCAAATCCTCAGCAGACACCATAGCACACATCCTTAACAAGCCCCTATCTCACCTAGACAATAAAGGGAACTCTGTGAGATTACTGTTCATTGACTACAGTTCAGCATTTAACACCATAGTTCCCTCCAGGCTCGTCACAAAGCTCAAGGACCTGTGATTAAACACCTCACTGTGCATGTGGATCCTTGACTTGCTGACTGGCAGACCCCTGGTGGTGAGAGTGGGCACCTCTTTCTCCTTCGTCCTTTACACCAGAGTAACCCAGAGCTGTGTTGTGAGCAGACATGTATTAATTGCTATTCCTATTCTATTTAAACTCTTTAATGCATAAACTGAAAGAACTGGTAGCATTACATTTCACTATCATTGTACCTTACCATTGTATGACCTATGATTACATGTGACAAATGCAATCAGTCACTGAGGTACAGACAGTGACAATTTGGTCAATGACATTTATCCCTGTTAGTGGGGTTAGGCTAGCAACAGGCTAACAACAGGCTAGCCATGGAAACTAACACTCTATAATGGAGCTTGGTTCGCTTATGGAACTATATCACAAATAAGTTTCATTGAACTGAAATTGCATCATGTAATTTTATGTTATTTATTTATTTATTTATTGAGGATTTTAGCTTCAAAAGGACCCAGTTAGGCTCCCTGTTCCAGAAATCTAGGTGGCAAAGAACAATTTTACCTCAGCATCTCAATATATTAAATTAAGAAGATCAACTGCTGTCCCAGTCCCAAATACACGGGCTTGAAAAAGACAGACTTTGGCTTACTGTACTAATAGTTAAGCCTTGAGAAAACCAATGTGGGCATCACAAATGCAAAAGCTTTAGGAAGACTGACTTTAGCTCAATATGCACATACTTTAACTTAAAAATCAATAATAGCAAATAGGAAGTAATAATTACAACCCTACAGCAACCTAGAACACAGACTCCCAGATCACTGGGAGATAAGAATACAAACTTAAAATACTATCACACATTATAGCTGTAAACAACATCTATTTTCGTATTGACCATGCTTTGTCAAAATAATCTGCCAAGGCAAATGTTTCCTTCTCAGTTAATTTCAACTGAAAGTCTTCCATTGAAAAATAATCAAAACCTACCCTATGCTGTGATCTTATAAAGAAAGATGTCCTTAAATTAAGATAGAAGGCACTAAATAAAAACAAAATGCACTTCATTTTCAATTTTATTTATCCTTACAGTACTTTTGGGCAAAGTAGAGTTCAAAAGCTCAGGTTTCCTTCTTATTCCATGCAAGCCTGAAGCTCTGATGCCAAATCCAGAGTTGAAAATGCAGAGTCTTCATACTCACCAAAAAAAAAACCCCAAAAAACCCTTGAACTAAGCACTGTTAAGTTAGTGAGTGACATTAATTTCCATAAGATGACAGAGCTAAGAGGGAATAAGTGACTGACTTTGTGAAACGTGTAGAAATCTGACCTCATTTTCAAGTCAAAACCTGCTCGGCTACTTTAGTTTTATAATTGTAGCTTTCACTGCTGCTCCTGCCATGGTGGTTCAAGCTCTGAATATGTTAGAGAAGTAACGTGACAGATTGCCACAGAGATGGTGCTGACTTCATCACATCATTGCTGGCAGTTACACGCAGGACATCTCGTCATTCAGAATGAATCTGTTGATGACTGACGACTGCTTACATGAACATTTAATAAAGTCATCTGTTAAGGAATGCGTTTCCATGCCCCAAAGCAGGCAATCAGAGAAAAAACTTTGAGATGCATAGTTAAATAATATAATTTATCATCTGTCGTTCCCTCAAATCAATTAGAAGTTTCAGCAATATACACCTCTTCCACTGGTGTTGAAAAATTAGGTAACTGTAGCCGAGCTGTTTCAAGCTTTTTGAGCACTGAAGAGTTCATGGATTCTTTAGATCATTCTCTTTGTTCAAACTTAGAGCAGCAAGAGTTCACCAATTTGTTAAGAATAAGAATCAGAATGCAATATGTTATATAATACACAAAATTCAAAACATACTGTTGCTTGATCATCAATAACTGAATCTTGGCATTGCCATACTGGAGATTTTTATTTGTTTTTATTGTTATTAATATTATTAATTATTTTGGTTGTTTGTTTGTCTTTAGGGTTCTCAAGTTTACATTTTTAGCCTATTTTGCATTTTTTGCATTCCCTCCCTTTTTTCTGTCTTTCTGTCTCTTCCTTTTTCTCTCCTTTTCAGTTTGTCCCCTCCTCTTTACCTCTGCCTGATCTGCTTTTCTTTCATACTCTCCTAAATATGCCCAAATACCAGTTACATTTTGTTATACATATGCAGTTGATATAGTTTCAAGCTGCGTATGACTCATCCATAATCTGATATCTTTGTAAATATTTTTCCCTGTGTGTAAGACCTCTATTTTTTTTTTTGGTTTATAATAATCATTATAAAAAAAAAACTATATAAAAAAATCTTGTTTGCATTGTCAGATAAAGTATTATTAGTGTGCCACTGAAAGGATTATGAAATGTTTACACCATCCTTTGATTTTGAAAGAATATTCTTTTTGAGATTGTTCCACAAGACATTTATATCCTCATTAGGGTGTAATTCAGATTTTTCACTGAATATTAAGCATGCAAACTCATTTATTTGTGCTCCTCATGTGAACCATGCACCTGGGAGGGACTCAAACCAGGGACCTTTGCTTTGCCTGCAAACTGGACCACCAGAACTGACTGTCATTATTTCCCTGCAGGACCCCAAAGCCACAATCCAGTGGGACAGGACAACGGGGAGTGAACTGCCTACAGCTGGAGCTTGTCAGCCATCACACCTGATGTCAATGCCAGCTTGTTAGATGGCCTATGAGAGAGGCAGACTCGGCTACGGAGTCAGGTCAATGTGGTTTCAGCTTGTCTTCAGATCTCAGGCTGTGTTTGCTCTTCTCCTGCAGACTAACTGACTGCTTCTTTACCCTGATGACTGCGGACACGCTCCCTCTGCCCTCTACCAAAAATCTCCCTGGAGCTTCTCCTTGTTGGACCCTGGAGCACCGACACCCCGCAGCAACCACCATTTCTTTCCCTTGCTACCTCTGTGTTGGTTCAATAAACTCCCCTCAGGGGCTTGTTTGCACCATGTCTGCTGTGTTGTCTATTTGTGTCATTCAACTGGTGTGTCTGCCCCGCAAAAACCTCATTTTGTATTTATCATGACAATGAGGGCCAGCCAAAACACTGACAGTGTTTCAATGAAGTAATAAGCCAATGAAGTAATAACCTGCAACATCTTCCATATAAATGTAATGTAAAATCAAAGGGGAATGATGTCACAGTACGCCCACACTGTTTGATTGACAGGTGATCTCAGGCAAGTGCTGTGCAAAAACACAAGTAATGACTGCTAAGCATCAAAGATGGAGATAAATTAGCCTCCCATAGAAAAACAAAACAAAACAACAATAACAGTGTGGTAAGCATGAGGAAAACCAAAACAATGTTTCCTTGTTTCTTATGTAGCTGAATTTAGTGTTAATTAACTGCAAACTTTCAGAACTTCAGAATAACAGCACAAATCGACAAAGTTGTAACGTTCCAACACAAACTGATCTTCACTACATGACAAAAAAATCAGTAAGTGCAAAAAAATGCACGGAAGATAGAGAAAAATGGAAGTGGAAGATAGAGAAAAGATAGAGAAAAAATTAACTTTAACTCTCGATACACAAAAGAAAGAAAGAAAGAAAGAAAGAAAGAAAGGCAGCTGAGGTGCTGCTGAGTTGACTGAATGTCAGTGATGTAGAGGTGATGAACAGCCACCTCCATCCTCTACTGTAATCAGTCATTTGGTTGTGACAGACTGGAATCAGTCATTTACTGAGGGATGAGAAAAAGAGAGAGAGGGATGGTGAAGGGCTGAGGGAGGGATGGTGGGGAGGAATGGAGAGAAAGTTATTGATGGGCAGACAGAGAGAGAGAGAGAGAGAGAGAGAGAGAGAGAGAAATGAGGACTGCTGGTCAAGAGAGGTAGCTGTACACAGGAAAAGGGAGAAGAAGTGTTGGAGAGACAAAAGGAGCCAAGTTACTGGTAGAGAGATGGACAGACAGACAGAGAGAGAGAGAGAGTGAGACAAACTTAAACATACAGTTAGGTACATAAGTATTTGGAGAGTGAAACAATATTCATAATTTTACCCTTGTACACCACCACAGTGGATTTGAAATGGAGAAATCAAGATGTGACTGAAGTGCACACTTCCAGCTTTAATTTAAGGGGTTGAACACAAATAGATGACATTAACTGTTTCGGAATTATAGCCAGTTTTATACATTGTCACCTGTCCCAGTTGGAGTTTTGACAAAGGAAGATCAGGATGAAATCTGAGATTTTCGGGATGAGTTTCTCTCTCATATTGTATTAAAAAACACTCACTCCTACATCCATAAGTTACATATTCAGTGACCAAATACATGGTTTGCATGTGGACAGAAGGCCACAACAGATAAAGAAAGTTACATTTTCAAAAAATATTATCTCCTTGTAGGTGTCAACGTAGCCTGAATTGAAACTTGACAGGAGTCAGATCAGTTAACCCAACCCCTGGCTTTCCCCAGGGGTTGATTCTTAGTCCATTATTATTTTCTTTTTACATGCTTCCCTTGGGTCAGATATTTCGCAGGTATAATATTAATCTCAACTTCTATGCAGATGATACACAACTGTATGTCCCACTGACTGGCAACCAGGGTGGGAATTACACAATTTTAGGGGCAAGGCCATTTGGCCTTTGGTGTTACAACTTTTTTTAGGGCATTAAGGCCACATGCCAGGGCACCAAGGCCATTGAGTAAAATGCATGGACTTGTAACCTCTGTTATGAATAAACATCATGACTTCATACAATTAAACATAAAAACATTGCACAAAATACAATGCGATTATACAACTATTACCAACAAAATAAAATGCATAATCAAAATGTATTCACACTGTGGGCATTTCGCTCTCAAAATATAAACGTTTTTTTTGCTAGTATTCTCTCCGTTTCACCAGAAATACATGAGATCTGATGTTAACTAGTCCTTGTCAGCCAGCCAACTTGGGCTTATCATGTTTTCTAGACATCGTGATTTCCCAAAAGTGAATAAATACCACACACAGCAACACAAAACTGCTCTGCTAGCTCAATCTTGTTGTAACTAGAATATCCACTGGAAAAAATATTTTTTGCATGGACTGATAGTTATACTTCTTCCGACTTCTCTGTCATTTTTAATCTAACAGGTGCCGTGACAACGACTCACCAGCACAGCTGATCTGTATCTACAACCAACTTATATTAACAGTTATATTTAAATATAGGCAACTGCTTTCCAGTGTCGGCGCCAGAAAAAAAAACATCTATCTTTTAATGAACTCACCAGCAGATGTTTTATTTCAGCTGGGTGTGTGTCACTCCAATTTAACGTCAGCTCCAATTAATGCGGCTAAGTAGCAAAAGTAACGTCAGTAAACAGTAACATTAAGGATGAACAGAGTTATATAATTTCAACCCCACCTTTCCAGGGCTTTTGCTAATCACCTTTTCAGGCTGTTATCAGTTTACCTCTGAAATAAAGACGACAGTTTTCACAGATGTGTGGATTTATTAAATGTTCATTTCAATGTACAGATGCAAACAAATTGACAAATTAAATAAATCAGTGGGCTAGGAAACTCAAAGACTAAACAAATGAATAACGATTAATAGATTGATTAATAACATCTCCGTGGAAAATCTTACAGGTACTGTCTGTGGTGCTGACTCCACTGAGGCATTTAATTCTCTTTATTATAGAAATTAAAGCTCCATAAAATTCACAGAGGATCTTGTTTTGACGGCCCAAGACGTTGACCGGGCTGTACTGGCTTCATTTCCTGACCTCTCTTCACTCGTCACTCTCGTGTATCTCGGCTTTTTCTCTTCTGTCTTGTCTTCCTCGTTCAGCTATTTATCCAAACTTAAGTCAACCAAAATTGACAACAAAATGGTCCATTATGCAGGCGAACAAAGTTGACAGCGGCTTTTGATGCAGGTTTCGTTGAAACATTTCGTGTTGCCATGGAAACCACACAGACTTGGGCAATGAGATATAGGCGGAGTAATATTTTCAGTGATTGATTCAGTATTTTTCATTTGAGCACAGCTAGCCGTGCTGTCATGCTCATTTGAGCACATTCTAGACGTCTGATTGACCAATCAGATTGCTCGCATGCAAAACATTGCGTTGCTTCAAAGCCACTAACAATTCCACCACAATTCATGTTGGGTTGGGATTCGCTTTTTTTCCCCCCGGGATTTTCTTGCATCCATGATAACCTTGAGAGATTGACTGCTTGGGCCAGACCTGCCAAATTGGCCGTGAGGGGTACAATTATTTTCAGGGCACTACGGCCAGAGCAAGGGGCAACGACGGCCATGGCCGCCATGGCCGTGGTATAATTCCCACCCTGCTGGCAACACAGACAAATTCTCTGATATTATGTGATGTCTCTCTCTGACATTAAATGCTGGATGTCGTAAAACTTCCTCCGGCTCACTGAGTGTAAATGTGAGGTCCTTTTATTTGCCACCCCCCCCCCCAACCTGTGAACTGAAAAACAATCTCTGGACGCTCACCTCCAATGTCAAGCACTCCACCTGCAATCTGGGTGTTTGATTCTGGCCTCTGCTTTGAAGAACAAATCACAAAAGTGATACAATCATGTTTTCTCCAGCTGAGGAACATTGCTAAAATGAAGACGTTCATATCGCAAGCGGACCTTTAAAAAGTCATCACATCCCACTTAGACTAGTGTAACTCCCATCTCCAGCTCGTTCAACATGCAGCTGCCAGACTTGTAACAAACTCAAAGCGACAAGATCACATCACTCCCTAACAAAGGTGCATCGGCTACCAGCCAGATATAGAACTGATTATAAACATTTACTAATTACTTTTACAGCCCTCTATGGCCTTCCCACACATACATTTTAGAGTTATTTGTTGCCTATGAGCATAGCCACTGCCTGCACTCCTCAGCTAGGACCCTCTTAACTGCTCCCACAGCCTCATTACAAAAGGAAACTGTTGGGTCCCCAGAGCTGTAGAACACGCAACCTGAGGAACTCTGTATCTTCTTTTAAAAAACTCCTCACAACTTACTTTCACAAGGGCTTTCTTATAGTAATCTGTTGTTTCTTATCCATCTTTCACTACTAATATTTTTACTGTATTTATTTTGCAACTTGTTTTATTTAATTTGATTAATTAATTAATTAATTTTCTTATCCACTCCAATGTTCCTCATGTTGTTTACTTTGTATGCTCTTATTTTGATGGTGTGTATCATTGCTACTTTGGAACTGTATTTTCAAAAGTGCTATACAAATACTGTCCCACTGTCACATCTTCCGTTGAGGAAGCAGAGGCTGAGGACTCAGAGGTGGAAGCATCCATCACCCAGGATGAGGTCACTGAGGTAGTTTGTAAGCTCCTCGGTGGCAGGGCAGCCGGGGTGGATGAGATCCGCCCTGAGTATCTCAAGTCTCTGGATGTTGTGGGGCTGTCTTGGCTGACACGCCTCTGCAACATCGTGTGGCGGTTGGGGACAGTGCCTCTGGAGTGGCAGACCGGGGTGGTGGTCCCTCTTTTTAAAAAGGGGGACCGGAGGGTGTGTTCCAACTACAGGGGGATCACACTTGTCAGCCTTCCCGGGAAGGTTTACGCCAGGGTACTGGAGAGGAGGATTCGGCTGATAGTCGAACCTCGGATTCAGGAGGAACAATGCGGTTTTCGTCCCGGCCGTGGAACACTGGA
>OMLB01055772.1:9107-20438 GCA_900302555.1 Myripristis jacobus
ATTATTATCCAATTCAATTCAGTTTTCAGTTCAGCTTTATTTTTATAGCACATTCCATACACCTGAATGCAGGGCAATGTGCTTCACAACAAGAATTAAAAAACATATAGACTCAAAAATGTATTCAAATTGATATGTTTTTATGCTTTTCAATAATGGCAACAACACAAAGACTAGGTAAAACCAATCAGCAAGTTAGAACTGCAGTTAAAACAGACAATCAATATTAACAAAAAATATATATATAAATAAAACAGTGCCGATGTAAAAGCCAAGCTATAAAGGTGGGTTTTCAGTTTCTTTTTAAAACTTGAAAAAGAGTTAGCTGCTCTTAGAGAGGGTGGAAGACTTCCAAGGGCGAGGACCATAGAAACTAAAGCCGACCTCAGCATATTTTTTTTAGACCTGGCTCTGGGAACGGTCAAAAGGAGGGAGTCACAGGAAAGGACATAAAATTGAAGGTCAGACACATGCAGAAGCAAGACCATGCTGAACTGTAAAAAGTAATTAAATAATCTTAAAATTCAGTTATAAAATGTACAGGCAGTGAAGGAATTTTGAAACAGAAGTAATGTGCAATTTCCTCTTGGTATTGGTCAAAACAAAACTCTGGTGGTAGCATTCTGGACAGGTTGTAGCTGCCCTCGAGTCTTTTTGGGCTGTCCAGACAGAAGTGATTCGATGTAATCAAGCCTACTCATAACACATGCATGTAGGAGTTTCTCTGTGTCATCTTGTGTGTGCGTGGGTCTGACTTAACCCTTTCGCGCATAGCGGTCACTACAGTGGACAGCTTAACAGACAGTTTAAAAGTCATTTTCTCCTAAATGCAATGGTTTCTGTGGCGGAATTGCATATCAGCTGTTGGAACGCTCTTTGCTGCTCCCCTACATTGAGCTTTATGCAGAGACTGTCAGTTGTTGTTGCTGAAAACATATTAATACCAGTAGAATGACATGGTAATACCAGTCCTGCATCCTGAAAGAAGTATGGAGACTCACAGAAATTTTCATGCCCTGAGAAGTGTAAAAACACATAAGAAAAAAATCTGGACTCTAGTTCATGCATGAAAGGGTTAAGAAATATTGTTATGTGTTAAAAAGCCATTTTAACAGTACTACTAATACAAAGCGAAGGTCACTGTCAAGGTTACTGTCATTTTAGGTTAATAATCTGAGACAGGAACTAGTTAGGGACTAGGGACTACTGTATAGCCACTGTACACAAAAAAATGGTTGTTAAATAATTTGTTTTTAATTAATAACTGAGATGTTCATGGTCTCTTATTATTGTAGTTATTACTAGTGAATGATCAGGAGTCACTGAGGATCAAGTCATTGCCATTCTTGCTTGCTATGTCCATCAGCCCTCGGGCTTTCTGTGTTTTTATCCTCAACAAATTAATGAAAATAATGATGTTTTTTTTTCGTACATGTACATTTTTAATGGTAGTCAAATAAATTTATCCAATAAAAATAACCATTAGTAGTAATATGAAAGCAGTGCTTCAAAACACAGTAATGACATTAACATATTAGGGAATAACTTTTATCTTTTCCTGTCCATTCAGGCTGAGTGTGTGTAATCTGTCAGAGAGAGGCTGTGCAGCTCTGGCCTCAGCTCTCAGCTCCCAGACCTCCAGTCTGAGAGAGCTGGACCTGAGCAACAATGACCTGCAGGATTCAGGAGTGAAGCTGCTCTCTGCTGGACTGGAGAGTCCACACTGCAGACTGGAGGCTCTCAGGTCAGGATTCCTCACGCTCAACACATGACCAATGAAATCCTGATTTACGTGCAGCTTCAGGAACTGAACACATTCCTAACCTGTGTAGGGTTTCCTGTGCAAAGAAAACACAGAGCAGATGATGTGGTCGACTGCTGGCCAACATGTTTTTGTCCCTGTATTAGTGATGGTTAAAGTCTTGGACAACATTTAACTTCATAATCCCAGTCAGTTTGTTTGTGTATGTGTATGTTTGCAGGCTGTCAGGCTGTCTGCTCACACAGGAAGGCTGTGCTTCTCTGGCCTCAGCTCTGAGCTCCAACCCCTCCCATCTGAGAGAGCTGGACCTGAGCTACAATCATCCAGGAGCCTCAGGAGTGAAGCTGCTCTCTGCTGGACTGGAGGATCCAACCTGGAGACTGGAGGCTCTCAGGTATGGAGAGACACACACAATGTCTTCTAGAGGCCTGAGGAGTATTGTTTCATGTTAAATGGTGGATATGAGTGACGTGTGTTGTACATGAGGATGGTAGGTATTGTTTGTGGGAAGGATGGACCAGCAAGCAGGCGTAGATTTTAAAGGATATTTATTTAGGCCGGCCACAAAGAAAAAGAACAAAAAGTCTTATCGGTTTCAGACCAAAAAAAATTGAGGAAAACACAAAATTTTGCTGCCTTCACTACAGCATGGAGCCTTCAGCATAGAGTATGAAAACAGACAAAAAGGGAGTCTGCTAGTTTTCTCCACCTTTTATATCTGGCCAGCTGCTGCTTTGGGCCAATCAGGGAAGGTCTCTGCAATTAATGTTAATCCATCTCAAGTGGCATCACTCTCACATACACTTTAAAGGGGAAAAAACACTCCTTCTTCTTAAACGGCAGGCAGGTCAGCAATTAGAGTCCCCATACAAAAAACTTGGGTAATCAAAACAGAACTAAACACAATTAAATACACACTTCTCAATCATAAGTTCATAGTTTTTATATATATTGATGACATGAGTGAGAGGAATGTGCACCTTCCTCTCAGCATACACACCAACATTAATCCAAAATCACACATAAACCATGGAGGAAGTGAGCTCCATTACATTTCTCACCCCCTCTCCAACTGGTTCACACATCTCAGGTAACCTTGACAAATAGTCAGCAATAAGGTTTCTCTTACCCGGACAATGCTCAATAGTAAACTGGCATGGCTGGAGGGCTAGACACCACCGCAGGATCTGGTCATTCTGATGTTGCATGGAGTTCATCCACTTCAAAGCTTGGTGGTCAGTCTGCAGTTCAAATTCCCTTCCCAGAAGGTAATAACGCACGGAATCAATTGCCCACTTAATGGCTAGACCTTCTTTCTCAATGGTAGAATACTTCTTCTCCCGATCAAAAAGTTTTCTACTCAGGATTACTATGGGCATCTCTTGGCCTGGATCTCCTTGCGCCAGCACTGCCCCCAGTCCAACACCCGATGCATCCACTTGTACCAGAAACTTCTTCGTAAAGTCTGGACTCTGTAACACAGGACCTTGACAGATAAAAAACTTCAAGGACTTGAAAGCATGATCACACTCCTCTGACCACCTCAGTCTGGAAGTACTGGATTTTCTTGTGAGGTCAGTTAAGGGAGCTGCTAATTTAGCACAGTGAGGGATGAACCTTCTATACCACCCAATGAGCCCCAGGAATGACTTCAGCTGCTTTTTGGTTTCAGGTTTACGGATCATCTCTATGACCTTCGCCTTCTCCACCTGTGGTTTGATCTGCCCCCTTCCAATTAAGTACCCCAGGTATCTCACCTCCTCTTGAGCCCAGGAGCATTTCCTTTCATTGATGGTCAGGCCAGCATTCTGGATTTTCTTCAGGACAGTTTTGAGGTGCTGGAGATGGTCCTCCCAGTCCTCGCTGTAAATCACAACATCATCCAGATATGCAGCTGCGAACAATGTCCATTAATCACTGAAAAGTCGCAGGTACTCCATGTAGTCCAAAAGGTAGAACTGTATAATGGAACAGCCCTAACCCTGGAATCTGAAAGGCAGTGTATTCCTTACACGCCGGGTCAAGAGGTACTTGCCAATAGCCTTTACAAAGATCTAACATGGTGATATACCTGGCCTTGCCTCCAGTAACTCATCAATACAAGGCATTGGATATGAGTCAAAATATGAGATGCTGTTGAGCTTCCGCATGTCTGAGCAGAAACGCAGCTGAGGAGAGTCTTTCTTAGGCACCAAAACAATTGGATTAGACTACTCACTTTTAGATGGTTCAATCACTCCCATGTCTAGCATGTTTTGCCCCTCTTGCTTCAGTGGTTCCACCAGCCTCTCTGGAATCCTGTAAGGTCTCAAGCACACTGGTTCATTTTCTTTAAGCACAATCTTATAGCTAATGAGATCAGTTCTACCAGGTTTCTCTTGAAATAAGGATGAGAAAGAATGTTTTACCTCATCCAACTAGAGGCGTTGTTCTAGATTCAGGTGCCCAGAGGAAGCTTGAAGGTTCTCTCCTTCCCTCTTAGGGGTCAATTCAGCCTCGTCTGTTTCGCCCACTTCTCCATCAGCGTCTGGAATCTCTCTGATCATCATCACCTGTTTGCTTGTGGGCTCAGGCTCTCTTCTCTCCAGATATAGTTTCAGTAGATTCACATGAAGAATCTGCTTGGATTTCTGTTAATCAGGGCAAAGAATTTCATATGTTACAGGCCCTACTTTCCTGGATACTGTGTATGGGCCTTGCCACTTAGCAAGTAGCTTGCTGTAGGAATCAACATCAATACCTTCTGCCCAGGCTGCAACTCTCTTTCTCTGGCATGTTTATCATAACATACCTTCTGTTTGCACTGGCTCTCCTCCATATGCTTCTTAGCCATCTCCCTCAAATTCTCCAGCTTGTCTCTCATCTGGAGGATGTAGGAAACCGTGCTGTGTGTCGTAGCTTCACCCGCCACCCAGTTCTCCTTGAGCATGTCCAGGGGTCCTCTGACCTGCCTACCATATAATAACTCAAAAGGAGAAAAACCAGTTGAGGCCTGTGGCACTTCCCTGTAGGCAAACAACAAAAAGGGCAACCATTTATCCCAGTCTTTACCTGTCTCATGAATGAACTTCCTCCGCATCTGTTTTAAGGTACCATTAAACCTTTCTACCAAACCATCAGTCTCAGGATGGTAAGGAGTAGTTATTATACCTTTTATTCCCAGCTGAGTATAGATGGTTTTCATCAGGTGAGACATGAAATTGGTGCCTTGGTCAGTCAAAATTTCTTTTTGGATTCCAAGTCTGGAAAACAGCTCTACCAAGCACCGAACCACATGCTTCACCTGTATAGAACGCAGAGGATAAACATCAGGATATCTGGTTGCATAATCACATATTACCAGGGCATATTTGCATCCTGAACCACTCTTGGGTAATGGCCCAATGATGTCCATGGCTATCCTCTCACAGGAAACACTCATGATTGGTAGTGGCTGCATATAACCCCTGTCAGACTTTCTGGCTAGAGCAACAACTTGACATGCATGACAGGTTTTACAGTATTCTTGCACATCTTTATACAAGCCAGGCCAATAAAAACGCTGACTGATACGGTCGTATGTCTTGGCCTGTCCTAGGTGCCCTGCCCATGGAATAGCATGTCCTAAATGGAGGATCACTTGGCGGTACTCTGCAGGAATGACTAACCTAGGTGTCTCAGCATTATTGAGATAAAGAAGACCATCCCTAAGAACAAAGGGGTCTCCAATGATTCCCTGCAAACCCTGCTTACCACTTACTAGTACTCCATCCACCTCAAAGACTTCAGCAAACAGAGGTTTTAGGGTTGGATCATTTGTTTGACACTCTTTAAAACTGTCAGGCATCTGCCACTTTGAGTCAACAGCTGAACTCTCAAAGTTGGTCATGAGAGAATTTTGACCTTTAACACACCCCCTATGTTTTTCTAGCCGACGCTGTCGTCGACTCTTCTTAACTTTGTTCCCCTGAACCAACCCATCATCAAGATTAGGTAGTGGTTCCAGACCTCTGGTCATAGATCTGGTGACCACCAAACATGTGCATGCCTCTGATGTTTGTTGTACCACATTGTCTAGGATAGGCAAATCATCCCCTAGAATAACATCATAAGCAAGACTCTCCAACACTCCCACAGTTAACATAAAAGCGTGACCCTCAATCTCAAGAGTCACATTAGCAGTGGGGTAGTCTTGGCTGTCGCCATGCACACATGTAATATTCACCACCTTTTCATAATTGGGTAGAACATTGCTGATCAAACTGGCTTTCACTAGTGTTTGGTTACTCCCAGTATCTGCTAATGCTTCTACCTCTTTACCATTATTTGTTACATTGGTTATGTCTATGCCTGATTGGAGGCTCACCATTTACCACGCCCTTATCTAGCCTCTCTGGTCTGGGTACAGAACACATTTCAACAGCTTTGGGTTTTCTTAAAGGACACACTGAAGCCTTGTGGCCAGGTTGTTGACAATAGAAACAAATGAATTCACCTCTTGGCTGTGATGATGTAAACCTTCTGCCAACCCCACTGTCAGTATTACCAGAGTCTGCTGGATTTGGTGGTCTATTTCCTTCATACCTTGGCTTCATGGCAGACACCTTTTTCTTGAAGGGGTCCCGATGTGCTGCCATGTACCGCTCTGCCAAACTTGTTGCTTCTTCTCCAGTCTTTGGGCTGTGTTCCCTTACCCAGGTGCGGACATCTGGCTGTAGAACTTGCAGATACTGCTCCAAAATGATGACCTCTCCAATCAGGTCCTTGGTACAGCTGTCTGGACGCATCCACCACTTATATAGTCCTTTCAGTCAATTGTAGCTCTCTCGGACTGTCTCCCCGGCTGGAACAAAGGTGCTGCGGAACCTCTGCTGATAAGTTTCTTCTGTGACATTGTATTTGATCAGAACTGCTGCTTTAAGGGCTTCATATGACTCTGCCTGCTCTTCATCCATGCCAGCATATGCTTCCAGAACTCTTCCGGCCAATAGAGTCACTACCCGGGCAGCCCATTCTTCCTGCCACCTGGAAGTGAGCTCCATTACAATGTGGTCTGCTAAATCCTTCATAGGGAAGGTTATTTACTGCCCATGTTTCCATCCTCAAAGAGAATCTGCTGCTCTGACTCTGTTTCTTCCTCCAGGGTGGACCATGGTGGAGAGCAGTGGTTGAAACCAGGCCTGAGGAAGTGTAAGTGTGGATTTAGTTTGATTCATCAACACAAAACCTTCAGCTGTTTAGATGGTGCAGCTGCAGTTTCTGCTCTTTGTTCTCAGCTGCTTTTACCTGCTGAACCAAACACAAACAGATCTGATGCTCCACTGCAAACATGATCACAGTTTCTCTTTTTGGTTTTTACACATTTCTCCAAGTTAAGCTTCAAACTCTCAAAACAGTTAAATGTGCTAGAAACAAGAACAACCTCATGTAATTATGCAATAAATGACAAAATGTATGAAAGCATTTTGTGTATGTAGTTTCCACCAAGTGAATATAACTTGAAAATAATACTAATAGAGCAATAACACATCTATAAAGAAATATATGAAGTGTAAATGTAGTTTATTTTGTGTGTAAATGGCTCTTCCAGATGTAAAGTGAATTTCCACAGCAGTTTGTGACGTCCATTCATTCAGATCCTGCTGTGAATGAAGAGGACGGCTGACACAGTGTGTCTTCATCAAAGTGTTACCAAATCAATAATCAAACTGTTAATAAATCAGCAGATAATAACCACAGCAGGTCTGTTGTGTCTTGTTGTCTCCATCAGATTCCTGTGAACTCAAACTGGACACAAACACAGCAAACAGAAACCTCGTCCTGTCTGAGGACAACAGGAAGGTGACAGCAGTGAGACAGAAGCAGCCATATCCTGATCACCCAGAGAGGTTTGAGGACTGGCCACAGATCCTGTGTAGAGATGGTCTGACTGGTCGCTGCTACTGGGAGGTTGAGAGGGAAGGAGGGGTTTATATAGGACTGACTTACAGAGGAATCAGCAGGAGAGGAGACAGTTATGACTGTGGGCTTGGATTTAATAAAAACTCCTGGTGTCTGTTCTGCCATGATGGAGGATTCACTGCCTGGCACAATAACACAAAAACAGCCATCCGTGCCCCCTCCTCCTCTAAGAGAGTGGCAGTGTATCTGGACTGGCCTGCTGGCTCTCTGTCCTTCTACAGCGTCTCCTCTGACACACTGATCCACCTCCACACCTTCAGCAGCACCTTCACTGAACCTCTGTACCCGGGGTTTAGGTTTGGGTCTGGTTCCTCAGTGTCTCTGTGTGAGATCTGAGGACTGAGAGTCGCGTCTTCACACTGCTGATCAGAGACAGCTGCTGACATGACAGTTCAGTGCAAAGGATTTTTATAAACTTACTGAACTATTAATGAGCAGAAAAAAAACCTCAGGAACAATCAGAATCAGAAATACTTTATTTGTAGCCCATTTATCCCTGAAATAATAAGAGAAAGGCCCTCAGTTCTTTAACTTGATCAACTTATGTATAAAAACTGAAAATCTGTTTAAATTAATCACTATCACCACACTTAATGAACTGTTATTATTGTTACCAAATTATGAAATGAAATCAACTTTTAAGTAATTAGGTTACCTCAATAAAATAAGTGTACTTTCCCTTTTAACTGTTGCACAATCAAAACTTTGTACTTTAACACCTTTGACAAATAAATAACCAAACTTCACACTGTAACTAGTTTTAGAAATATTGAAAATGAACTTATTTACTGAGAAAATGTATCAAATTCACAAAATCAGGGCTTACATTCCTTTTTGACAATATCAAAATATCAAATTACTATAACAATATATCAGCTATATGACCAAATACTTTTCTGCAATTCAGACTTCAAAATTATATGCACAACAAACAAACAAAAATCTATTGGCCCACACACACACACACACACACACACACACACACAAGCTGGCAAAGTGAATGTAACACCTGATGCAGGCCTTATGTGGAGCTCCGGAGCGGGGAGGCCGAAAACAGAACGGCCGCTTCAATCAAAAGAGCAAAAAATAACTAAGGTACCTTGTTGAGAGGTTCGGGTCTGATCTCCAGCTCTGATGAGGGTGAGATGGCGCAGCAGCGTCCAAACCTTGGCGGGGTGCGTCGGGCTGCAGGCGATGGCAGTTGGCGGATCTCTAGAGGTCGTCTTGGCAGCTCACAGCGATAACTGTAAATCCTTCAAGGTTTCCAGGTCGTGAACAATGGAAAAAACAAGGCTCTGGTGTGCGCTGGAGTAGCTAAGGAGAGATACGCGAGAGTGACCGTCAAATGTCTACAAGACTACCTGACAAACACCTGGCAAACAGCTGATTTCTCACCTGTAAGGAAAGAAGAGCTAAACAAGATCCCCCGTGAATTTTTATAATAAAGAGAATGACGTGCCTCAGAGGATTCAGCACCACGGACAGTACCTGTAAGATGTGCGGCTGTAACTTTGTTCTTGTTATTAATGTGTTAATGTTATCAGTTATTAATCAGCCTATTAATCGTTATTAATTTGTTTAGTCTTTATGAGTTGCCTAGGCCATTGATTTAATTAATTTGTCAGTTTGTCTGCATCTGTACATTGAAATGAACATTTAATAAATCAACACATCTGTGCAAACTGTGGTCTTTATTTCAGAGGTAAATTGCTAACAGCCTGAAAAGGTGATTCTATAACTCTGCTCAGCCTTAATGTTGCTGCTTACTGTCCTTACTTTTGCTGATGTTTGTTGTGGCGCCGACACTGGAAAGCAGTAGCCTGTATTTAAATATATCTGTTAATATAAGTTGATTATATATAATCAACTTATATTAACCGATATCTATAGATAAAAAATCAGCTGTGCTGGTGAGTTGCTGTCACGGCACCTGTTAGCTTAAAAATGACTGAGAAGTCGGCAGGAGTATAACTATCAGTCCATGAAAAAATGATTTTTTTCCAGTGGATATTCTAGTTCCAACATGACTGAGCTAGCAGAGCAGTTTTGTGTTGCTGTGTGTGTATTTATTCAGTTTTGGGGAATCACGATGTCTAGAAAACATGATAAGCCCAAGTTGGCTGACAAGGACGAGTTACCTTCAGATCTCATGTATTTCCACTGAAACGGAGAGAATACTAGCAAAAAACTTTTAAATTTTGAGAGCGAAATGCCCACAGTATGAGTATTGTGTCAAAAAAAGAGAGCAAAAAGCTTTTTGTCGCCTTTCATTCAGGGTCGGCCCAGCCCCCTAAAGCCCGGCCTTGAACACGGGTCTGAGCGGCTTCTCGAACTCTCTCGTGATTTTTCCTTGGGGACCCTGATGAGAAAATGTATTTTGCGTTTGTACAATTAATTAAATTCTAAACTTGAACACCAACAAAGATTTAATTGTGATTGATGATTTCTGTGAATTAATTTATTAATAGTAAAAGTAACCCTTTGAAACTTGAGCAAACTCACTTGATTTCTTTGAAAAATATGGGAAAAAGATGATAATAAAATTAACAAACAATTACTTACACCCCCGCTCCCAAGAAAGTGGAAAAAATTGCTGATTAAAATGAAATGTTTAAAGGTGAGACCAGTGATGCTGGATCAGAGCTCTTGTCTAGAGCAGGACTACTCAACCCGCGGCCCAGGTGTCGCATGCGGCCCATGCTTAATTTTTATGCGGCCCACCACTGTCATATAATAAAAAATATTATGATATTATATTATTATAGCCAACATGCTTGCCCGAAAATTTAGTAAGTGTACTGATGATGTCAAGATAGCTTTGTTTAGGTCATATTGTACCTCATTGTATACTGCACACCTGTGGTGCAGGTACCGTGCTGCAAAAATGAGAAAAATCCAGGTGGCATATAACGATGCATTTAGGATTTTACTTAGGTGCCCAAGATGGACAAGTGCTAGCCATATGTTTGTAAGCAGTGATGTACCCACTTTTCATGCTCTCCTTAGAAAGTTTATGTACAGTTTTATGTGCCGACTTAGCCAGTCAAAGAATGGAGTCAATATGCCTGCACAAAGTGACACAAAATATCTGTCATACTTTTGGAAGCACTGGAATAGATGCCTGTATGTGTTTTAAACCTACTTGTGTTTTTTTTTTGTGTGTTTTTATATGTATTTTATATGGACCTGAGTCTGGAATAAAGTTTATATATTATAGGCAGGGTGTCGGGAGGCAATGTGTCAGGTCGTGGTGTCTCCCGCCTCCTGACACACTGCTTCTGCATCGCTTTAATTTTTAGACTAGACTTTTAGACTAGTCATGTAGCCTGTGACAAAATTATTGTTTAAACGTCCAAAGTAGGACAGACATTTTTAGCTTGTGGCCCTTGGACCTGAGCCATCTGAAGTTGAGAGGCCCTGGGAAGGACCCTCTGGAAGACCCACATGACCCCTGTGTGTCCCTGGACCACCCTTTGAGAACCACAGCAGCCGGTGGACCGATGTGTGCAGAACCACAACCTGAACCTGAAGGTTCCCCAGCTGCTCCGTGACGCTGCGGTGCTTCTGGGCTGAAGGGACTCGAACCCTCAATCATACCTACACACAGAAAAATAAAGGTGCTAACTGGA
>OMLB01055773.1:0-18760 GCA_900302555.1 Myripristis jacobus
GCCACACAGAGTTCTCCTCTGCACATCAACTGTGCAGAGGAGACTGCGCAAATCAGGCCTTTATGGTCAAATAGCTGCTAAGAAACTACTACTAAGGAAAAGCAACAAGCAGAAGTGGAAATCTGTGCTTTGGTCTGATGAGTCTAAATTTGAGATCTTTGGTTCCACCCGTCGTGTCTTTGTGTGACGCAGAAAAATTGAACGGATGGTCTCTACATGCCTGGTTCCCACTGTGAAGCATGGAGGAGGAGGTGTGATGGTGTGGGGGTGTTTTGCTGGTGACACTGTTGGGGATTTATTCAAAATTGAAGGCACACTGAACCAGCATGGCTACCACAGCATCCTGCAGCAACATGCCATCCCATCCGGTTTGCGTTTAGTTGGACCAACAGGACAATGACCCCAAACGTTTTTTGTTTACTACATAATTCAGTATGTGTTCATTCATAGTTTTGATGCCTTCAGTGACAATCTACAATTTAAATAGTCATGAAAATAAAGAAAAAACATTGAATGAGAAGGTGTGTCCAAACTTTTGACTGGTAGTGTATATATAAATATATATAAAATATATCAGTATATACCTTTACACACCTCAAAATGAAAAAGAACTGTAGGTTAAGACAATGATAGTTAATTGTCATCAGCTGGTATACTATTTGAGACATTTTTTATGTTTGAGTAGTACAACATAGTTAGCTTTAAAGTAACTTATAATTTAATTATGCTTTACTAAAAGTGTATTATAGACTTTCATAGCAGTGAATGTACGAACAGCTGGTGCAAACCACTTTCAAATCAAGATATTTATCATTTGGATAAAAATTACACCAACGTCCAGCCAAAAGTGATTTTTGTTCAAAGCAAACTATGGATTATTGTTTTAGCTGGTTGCCATCCTGTTTTCCATGCTGTAACTTTTTGAAATAAAGTGCTTTGGATGAACGTGTTCCTTGGCTGAGAGATTTCACCTCTTTAATCATTCATCACGCTTGCCAGTGTGTGTGTGTGTGTGTGTGTGTGTGTGTGTGAGTGTGTGTGTGTCTGTATGCACTGATCTTGTCCTCTAGTGGAGTCTACATCATGCTTTCTCCCCCCTTTTTTTCCATTACAACCTCTTCCTTCATATTTCCTATATTCTTTTTGCAGTGTCAGGTTATGGTAAAAGCAATGGAGGGAAAGAAAACCGGAACAAAGAGGAGAGGCAAGTTCAAAGTACAAGTTTTCTGGTGAAAGAATGAAGTTTTCAGGCTTGATTATCTGAAGTCTGGACGTTGCTCGCATTCATAATTTAAGACAGTCGAGGTTGCACTCTGTCACATGATGTATATCTCTGACTACACAACTTCAAGCACTTTGATTGCCCCACATAAAACGTCGAGAAATGATCTTTCATGGTTCAAGGCTGCATGTGAAGGCTGCATTTAAAATGATGTCAAAAGTCAAGCTTCCTCCACATTGCTTCATTGAATTTATGCCACATCTCGGCAACTGACAAAAAGAAAGTTCCCGCTCTTCATAAAGCTTAGTGTTTCACTGCAAACAAAACCCCAAATAAATAAATAATTCTTCTCTTCTCTTTAAAACCTAATTTATTGTTAAATTAATTACTTCAAACAAGCCCTTAAGTGAGAAAGTGCGATTAAATTAACCGCGCAATGAAAGAAAAATTATATTTAATTCACCCGACACGTTTGAACCTTTTAAATCATTCAACGCGGTGGGAAAATTTCCCTCTCACTGCCTCTCCTGTGATCTTCGCTGAGGAGCGAGCAGCAGGATAATGCCGAATCACTCCAGTCCTTCAGAATAAGAGCTACTGTATGCGATCTGTCATTGCCACGACCTCCCTCGCAGTGTGCAGCACTCACAAAAAGCATCTTTCTCTCCAGGTGTAGCGCTGAATGAATAATGCAGTTCCTTATTGATCGGCTCGGTCGGGTGGGGGTGGGGGGGCCGCAAAAGGAACCGATTTGTTGCTGCAGGGTGAGGGAGGAGGAGAATTTTCAAATGTTCCTGTTTTGTTTTTTGTTTTTTTTGTTTTCCTGCAGAGGACCGGCCCAATTAGGATTCTCCATGTCGCCTGGAGAACCACAGGTTTATTCTCCTGTGTCACACAATGTTTTGGTTTGGGAAGTGTGTGTGCTTGCGTGTGTTCGTGTGTGCGCCCACATAGGACTGCGTTTCTGACTGCTTGCTGGTGTTTACAAGGGTGTGCATTACCGTCCCCATTGTCATGGTAATTGGAACAAATAATTTGCCAGCTGTGGTGGGTTTCCAAGCCGGAATATCAAACCCCAGCGCATTTTGTTTGCTTACTTCTTTTGTTTGTTGTGGTTTATTTACAAGTTGGTGCATTGACTCAGACGCGAGGCCTCAGCCATTACTATTGACTTTCTCGTGCAGACAAAGCACGGGAGGATGTGCCTGCGACTGGAAAAGACTATGATCAACTGTTATCGACTGCATGTAAAACACCGGGTTCAGTTCCCAGTGGGAAACCAAAACTTCACCACTGGAATTATCATCTCTGCAGTGTTTTTCTATCAGCGTGTGCTTGTGTTTGTGTTTGTTCTTGTACTTTTTGTCCTTGTCGGCACCAGTTTGATCACAAATGGGCAATTCATCATTAAAATTTGCTTTGGTTTCAGGAGACAATATTATCTCACTGCACTTTTGTGTGGAATGCAAATTACGATGAATTAGAATTTGGACCATTGGACATTTTAAACTTAGAGGCGAGACAGTTATGTCTGGTTTCTAGAGAATACTTAGTTAGCAGACACCCGGTGATGTTCATGAAGTGCTCTCTCACAGCTTGCTCATTCAAGGTTGGGCAGCTGAGGCTTACACAAGGAAAGCTGTCAAGGCTTTCCCAGGGAAGGTGGTGGAAAATAAGCTGAATAACAAGCGGATACTCTCAGGCCACTCAGTGTCTGTTTCTTACACAAATCATCATCATATAGTTGTTATGTGCTTTGAGAATGAGACCTACATGAGACTCTGTCTGTAGCTGTCAAAGCTGGTTATTCCTGAGGGTTGCTGTGTTTCAGCCCTCTCATCACATACAACAGTTTGCACTTTTATTACTACTATTATTATGGTTATTATTATTATTAGACAGTCTCAAAGTTACGGCGGAGGATTAGGACCACATTTAAAAACAGTATTCATTAATGAGAATATCAAAATAATGAAAATAAAGTCAAAATAATAAGAATAAAGTCAGAAAAATGGGTTTATTCCTAGGAACAAAATCAAAAATTTATGCTCCAAAATCCGACTTTATTCATAAAATTCACACATTCAGAATTAAGATACATTTCTCATACGTGGCACTGATCCTCTTCCATGCACAGTAGTAAGCACCTAAAAAAGTCTTGATTTGATTCATACAATATTCACACATTATTGGGGTCTTTATTCGTGAAATACAAATAAACAATACTTACTTGTTCATCAACTTGTATGATTTAAAGGCAAAGTGTCTCCAAATAACAGATAATGTTCCTCTTAAAGGCAGAATGATATGACATTGTAGCTTATAGACTCACAGAAAAATAATCCCTCTCAGTCATCACTGATGAGCCACCAAAAGTGTGTGTTGTTGTGTGGGTGCCAGATCGTAAACACAGCATCCAGGAAGATACGAAAACGACAGACAACACAGCAAGAAAAAAGGAAATATAGTGAGGTGAAACGCCACGCTGGAAAACTTACTGCTGTCCCACAGCAACAGTGAACCTGGGGTTTGCTTTCACCTGCTGGCGAGGACAGAAGGAGAGGATGGGGATGAAGAAATGTATTTTCCGAGGACGGTTACAAAACATTATCCATTTTGCGTGGTCATTTAATTCGATTGCCATCCTAGGAATTGAAAACTCGCTGCCAGCAGCTGGCCTAGCCGGATAGAAGGGGCCAACCTTGAGTTTTGTGTTTACAAACTGCCACTGACAAATCCCATTCATTCTGACTTTAACTAAGAGGGATTTTCCTCTGTAACACTGAGCTCATACACTCTTTGACTCTTTACTCTGAGAATCTTAGACGGTTTCTCTGATTCTTTCCTTTTTTTTTGGTCTCATGGTGCAAATTGTGCATTAAGGGCTGTAATTTATGAACACATAAAGTGATAATAGACTACACCATGACTTGCAGGGGAATTTAAAAAGTACATTCGCTTAAGAACTGGCCACTTAGATTGTTAATAACCATCGAAACATAAAATGTAAGTATTTCAGTTATCTCAGTGTGGAAAAATACAAACATCAGGACCTGTGGTGCTTCTTAATGCAAAGCAACTCTGTCCATGAACGAGGCAACAATGCAGCTGGTGCAGAATTAACAAATTCATTGTAACACTGTTATCGATTTGTAGGGCCGGCGAACATAATGAGTCTGTCCCTGCACTGTGTAAGACTCTGTTGTAGTGACCCTTAGTGTATTCACTCACTCTGATAAACATGCCTTATCACCGCTGACATTTAGACTGGGGCCAGCAGACATCTCCCGACCCCTGTCGTACAGACCGGTGTGTGTGTGTGTGTGTGTGTGTGTGTGTGCATGTGTGTGTGTGTGACTGAGTGAGAGAGAAGAGTGGAGAAGATTGGAAAGGAGGGAAGGGAAATAAAACAAGTAAACACACCATCTCCAACTCATGATGCAGGGACCTCTTGGGTCAATCAGTAGCAAATTTAATCAAAATCAAAGTGCTGGTGTAGCCTAGCGGTTGCAGCGTTTCACAGTTTGAAATTTGGCCATTAGTTGCAATTAAACCAGTATTTTGTAAACCACAACACCGAGCCAAAATGCATCATCACTCCAAGATTCGTCAAGATTGCACCACTGATGGTTGAGATATCGCATCTGAGTTTGAAATGTTGATCTTTAATTACATCCCAGTCAATCAATGTAGCATTTTTTTAACCGGCAAAAGACAGTCAGACGACACACTGTCCCGTCTAGTTTCATCAAAGCCAGACCGGTGGTGCAGCAGCTACGGCTGATCTAAGTTTAAAATATTAACTTTTAATCACAGCGTCCCCATCAGGCTATTCAGTGTCATTTTTTGAAATGCTGGACTGTAGCATCAAAATGCATCATGCCTTTCATCACTATCAGATAAGGGGAGGCTTAGAAATCGTGTTTGATTTAATATTTTTTCAGATTTATCAAAGAGACCCCTTTAGGCCAATCAGTGCAGTTTTTTTTTAACTTGGCAAAAGGCAACTCTAAGACGCAGAATTCTTTCACATTTTGTCAAAATCATACTAGTGGGAGAAGAGAAGAGAAGAGAAGAGAAGAGAAGAGAAGAGAAGAGAAGAGAAGAGAAGAGAAGAGAAGAGAAGAGAAGACTGGGCGACAGAGGAGGAGAAAGGGAACACAGCAGAAAATATGGAGTGCTAGAAGAGAGGAGGAGGAGGAGGAGGCAGGAAGCCAAATACCGTCAGTGTCGTCTAGCAACCTCTCTAGATGCTGTAAACCATCCGTCACCCTCTGTCTCTCCTCATTTAAACAGCGAACACTCCTTTCACATCTTTGTCTCTCTCCCTCTGTCTCTTTGTGACACACTGGTCAGCTGACCCAGACTGCGTGTTGTTTGTGTGTGTGTGTGTGTATGTGTGTGTGTGTGTGTGCATCCGCATCCAGGCAGAGAAGTCTTCACTTATGGACAACCTAAATTTACAGGGCTGACTCTCTCAGCAGCAGGTCAGAGAGCTAATATTAGAGCTGCATTTGTCAGTGACACACACACACACACACACACACACACACACGCATACAGAGAGCCGGGCTGATGATGCTGCAACATTACACTGAGCTGGAATGGGAGTGAAAATGACTTTTACGAATCCATGAAAAGTCAGCAAAGGTGAGGGAAGGCATGGAATGAGGGAGGGAAGGGAAAAAGCGAAAACCAAAGCGTCTCTGAGAGGGATGTGAAGGAGCTTTGAAAGTCACCGTCTCCCTGGAGGAGAGAAGAAAAAAAAGGGGGGGAAAAAGAGGAGAGGAAAGGCTGTGAGAGCATATAAAAAGGAATATTTATCTTGTAACAGATACCACAGCAGCGGTAGTTATGCAGGTTCTGCGGTGACGCCAGGTCCCCGAAGGATTTCTCGAGATGTTGTGTCGTTCCTGGCCTCCTCAAAACCTTCACTCACGCACACAGGGGACAGGAGCTGTAGGAAAGAGAGGATGGGTAGACCAAAAAATAGAATGCATGAATCATAAAGTAACAACAGTACAGGAACTGGTCTTGGTAGCACTGGTGTGGGGACTTGGTGACAAGCGACAGAACTTTGAAGTACCTACTGACAGATGTGGCACGCCAAAAAAGACAAGATACTACAGCTTGAGATGGCTGCCCTAATCTGCCGGGACCTGACAGGACAGAAAATCCAAAAATATATATTTGCCTGGTAAGGTTGGGTTTTCAGCCTTGGCTTTAATATTTTAGATTTTGCCTACTCATTTTAATTGAAATGGATATCAGGTATGTGCATGACATGGATCAGTGAGATAATTCATTAAGGCAACATTTACACTCTATTTTTAATCAGTTTTTTTGATGGATTTGACTGCTACAGTATAGCCTAATGTTAAATTCAAAATTTTCATCAATCCATCCTTTGTAATCTAAAAGCAGAGTCATGGTCAGGCTTGGATCCGCTTCAAATAGAATACACTTCGGGCTTTAGTTGGGTCAGATTCAACATCATGTGCAGGTTGGAGGATTGGGTTTGGATACAAAAAATATTCTCAGCCATGGTTGGGTCATATTCTGCCCTCTGATGAACCAAGATGCATATTGCACATTGTGCACTGGGACAATATTCCCAGTATTTCTGCTGTTCTCTCTAATTAAGCAGCAGGCTCAGTAGAAATGATGATGATGATGATGATGATAGGTCCAGGTGCTAATATTTTCCCAGTGATCAGATTATGTAAGGCATGATCAGCGGTAAGGTGTGGCAGAAATATCTCATTAAAAAGATTTATTTTTTTTGCATCTAATTTATTAATGCTGATTATATAATAATATTGGTGATCCATGCCTTAAGGTAAAAAATATCTGAATCTGTACTGCTATTAGATATCTCATTCAGTCAAACCTCGGCTGAAGCAGCTGAGGGAAGTGCAGCGTTGGTGCATGATGATGTAATAAAATAATAATAATAACCTCAGCTTTCTGCACTTTATTGATTTTGCTGGCTTATTTCCATAGATTCTACTCATTTATTCATTAACACGGTGACTGATTTTCTAGGCCATTTAGATCAATTTTATTGGTTTTTCGTCTGACTATGGATTCACGTATGCTGTGTCGACGGTTGTGTAATGCATGCCTGTATTAATCTGAAGTGTGAAGATCCACTTTGGGACAATTGTGTTGTGTTTGACTGGAATGAACAAAGAGCAGAAAGGTGTTATGCATCGGGTTTCTAAGTTCAGCAGTAAGCAGCAAATGCTAAAGAACAGCTCTGATAAACTCATAAATGTTATGCAACCACATGTACTCTGATACAGATGCACACACACACACACACACACACACACCTCAATCTTCCCATCACCAGCGATCTCAGAATTCAAAGCAGATCTGTAATACTCCGAGCTCTCGTTATCCACTAATCACCAGTGCACCTCATGAAAATCTTTCTGAATATGGTTTCAATCATTTGAGCCGGGGTTGAGGTGTGTTAGATTAATCTTCTCAGACACTTTAACAGCTCCTCAAAGTGGAGACAGCGCTCCGCAGTTTTCTTTTTTTCTTGCGCCATAAAAATGTGTATTTAACTGCGATTCGGCTCAGATCTGAACACCCTGAGTTACGGAGGCATCAAACGCGAGGGTTACATGAAGAAACTTTTGAGAGAGTGATGTTGCTCTGTATGTCTGTGGCTAGGTGTGTGTGTGTGTGTTCGGGTTGTCTGTTGACGATACGTATCTCAATACACCACCAACAACCTGATACATTAAAGATACATTAGCAGCAACAACCGATGCCATACAAACCGATTCACCGCCCAATCGTGATGCAGCGCGATTAAACGATTTGATTCAACACAATGCGATACGGCGATGCAAAGGAATGATGCGATGCATTTCAATGAGTCTGATTATTTATAAAGCAAATAAGACTATGACCTTTCAAAAACAGGCCTGGCTTCACAAGTCATGTACAAGTGTTCTCTGCCTTTTTCTTTTTCTTTTTCAATTCACTTTTTATTGCTTTTCAACATAAACAGTTACATCACAAAAGACAAAGACAAACAAAGAAGATAATTAGGAACATACAATAAATAAATAAATAAATAACATAAAAAGGGGTCACAGGGTAAGCATTATCGACTTCTATAGTCATGCTTCAACTCGTCTACCATCCCGACAATGGCATACACAGTAAATTCAGTCATCAAGTCAAGATGACTGAGTTCTCTGACTTTTTCAAGTTGACACTGCGGTACAGTTTCTCCATTACACTGTAAGGCTGGACATCTTTACGGATGTAGAAGGCTATAGCGTTGAACAAATGGAGCTGTTAGTCGGGGCACCATTAAAAAAGTTGCAATGCTTTGCTCATCGCTCTTGAGGCCTTTAGCCTGAGACGAACCCGAGCATGTGGCAGGGGAGACGGGGTGCTCGCAGACGCCTCCACCTTCACACCATATCGCCGTCTCAGGCGTGTTAAAAGGTTAGAATACGGTTAATTGTGCTGCCTGTGGACTTTCCAGCAGCACGACATATTTTGCAAATTGCGTAGGATTTGTCCAGTTGTCTGTCTCTTGTGAAATCCATAGTGTAGTAAATAGGTGATGTCAATAGTCCATAACATCAAATTATTGTCATGTTTGTGTCATGTTTCTACATAAAGGCATAGAGCATCTAATAATTAAATGGATCGGATTTTATTGATGCAAAGACACAAAACTGATGCATCTCAACTTCATCCCAAAATGGTGACTGTTCACAGCTGCTCCACAGATGCACTCACATCGTGCCCATGTGTGTGTCTGTGTATCAGTACGAATCGGTCAGTCTTCCCATCCCTGTTTCACCTGTGTCCTGCCTACATTAGTCATTCTCTCTGACATTTCCCCGCTTCACAAACCGCTGCCTCTTCTCCCGGGTTCGAGTGTGAGCCTCACACTGCCCGGAGACGCCGTCTGTTTCAGGCTCTGACCCAGATCTTTCAGAGCTCTCTAACCGAGCTCCTCATCTCCTTTGAAGTGGAGGGAGAAGGTAGAGCAGAGTGGAGAGACAGCAATACCTGCATCACAGTATATCTCTGAGCTGTGCATATGTTTAAAAAAAAGTCATAAATTAAAGATCCAAAACAAAGTTTAAAGTACAAACTCATCCAAATGTTAAAGTAGGCCTTCATCTAAATCTTTTTTCCTCCTATATTTAATTACATAGTATTTTTTTTTATTGTAGACTATTTTAAAAAATGTAAAAATATTAAACATTTTGTAAACTGTTTTAAAAAGTACTTTTATAAGGGTTAAAAAAAAGTTCAATCTTTTTTTTTCTTTTAACCTCTCATACTTTCCCAACTCCCCACGGTCAAACGAAAGGTCATTGGTGCCTGATTTTTGTCAAAGAGGTGTACCTTATGGTAAACTCTGGATGTCCCGAGTTTTAGCATGAAAGACCATTTTTTGGACTCGTAATGCCTTTTAACAACATCCATGACCCTTCGTGGACAAAAATGTCCATGAAGTAGGCCCATTTTTACATGTAGATTTTCAACTTCATATTTTTAAGCTCCTAACCCCTAAATTGATTGCAATACATGAGAACACTCTGCTGGTGAAATTTTTTCTCAATCGGACAACATTTACCCCTCTCTCATCGACCTTGAAGTTTAGCCATAGACTCGTGAATAGGGTAAAAATTTTATCCTATAGATATCACCATGAAACTTACTAAGTTGATTACTTATAATAAGCCAAACAAAAAATGTATTACAAGTTCTTTGAAATTCTTTGTTTACATGAGCAAATTTCAAGTTGATCTTTAGCCTCAGGTGTAACATTATCCTTTCCCGAGAACGAAGGTGAAATTGAATGAATAAAAACAACAATCCTTGAAAACGGGATATTTTATTACGTTTTTCTTGAGTTTCCTCTTTTGTATTCTAACATGTTGGGAATAAATGTCATTTGTTTTCAAGTTCAAACTTGTTTTGTCTGCAAAAAATGCACAAAGGCAATCTTTAGCTTTTGTTCCAGGTGCATCCCTTGAACCTCCCCGGCCCTTCTCTCCCCTCTACGTCCACTGATCTTTCTTTCTTATTTATTTAATTTATTTATTGTGTTCAAAATAAGCTATTCATTGATTAATTGATTCAGTCATTCATTCATTTTACTTCTATTTCTAAGGTACAGCTCTTTTGAAACAGAGTAGTCACTGACAACAGAGAAATCATATGTTTTTGCAGCAAAAACAACTGGTCAGGAAGGGGTTAAAATCTTGAAACCCATGTCAAAAGTGATTTCCATGTTTAGTCAAGACCCAGCTCTATATGGGTCACAAATATTTTGGGAATAACTGCTTAAAACAGATGTCTAAATGTCACTCTCTATAGGTGGACATTTTTGTCCAGGGGTCATGGATGTCGTAAAAATTGAAGGAGCATCTGAGGGTTAAAAGTGTTTTATTGGTTCTTAGTTGAGTCTTGGCAGCATCATCAACTTGCTAAGAACCTGGAATTAGGGTGCAGATATTTTTGGAGATGGGAGCATAGTAACCAAGTCCGAACCCAACTGGCAGTCTTGTTTTGTGTCCGAAGTCGACCCATGCCCGTGATTTTGGTTGTTTTCCATCGCTAGATTATATTTACCACCTGAAATAGCCTACGTGTTGCCTTCAGTGTCCAACTCCATATGAGAAGTTGTCCAGAACAGACAGTCAGTCCATCATTTTTCACTAAAATATCGCCAACATGACCAATCCTGACTCGAACTTGAACGTAATTTCTAAATTTCTGTCCGAAGTCTGCCTGCCCAGCTTGGATCAGGTATCCACACTCTACCTTGAATTAACTTGATGTACAGCAACTCACCAGCATTTGGTCTTTTGCCTCTGTTGGACAATGTTGGTTACCTTGAAACCTCTCTCTTACTCTCTCTGTGGATCTAGTGGTGTCTTGTGCCGACCCGGGGAAGGTGGAGAACAGCCGACGGGTGCTGACCAGTCCTCATCTCACCGTGGGATCGACCATCCAGTACATCTGCAACAAGGGCTTCACCTTGTCAGGCAACAGTCTGCTCACCTGCTACAACCACGGCTCCTCAGGCCCCAAGTGGAACCAGAAGCTGCCCAGATGCCTGCGTATGTACCAGGGTCCAGCTGTGTTCAGGTGTTTGATGATACTGCTAGTGTCGGAGTCATACACATTCAGTGGTCACTTTATCAGGTCCACCTGCACAATTTAATCCAATCCGAAACAACTGTTGTGCCATAAAGTTTCCTTTCCTGCTGCCTGTAATGCTCAGCTTTTCTTGTTGTCACAGTAATAGAGGTGTTCATTCACTTTTATGTTTGGCATTGAGCTCATAGTGCTGCTGTTGGACTGGACTGCATTTTACTGACAGCTGTTTCCAATATTCTGTCCCCCTCATGTATATAAATAGGGGAGGACAAAAAATTAGAAACACCTCAATATAATGTAGTCCAGTACAAGACCTCTGCAAACTACAACCTCAATAATAATCATAGAATTAAATCTACACATTCTCCACAATGTCAACACAAACTGAACATTATAAGCTGCACATATATTGCACAGATATACATATTGCATATATTGCACAGATGGACCTGATAAAGTCGACACTGAGTGTGTATTGGAGCCAGTATTCTGGGTGGATAACAGGATTTTATTCCTCTTCGAATGAAAAAGCCTCTTGAACAGTGTTTAGACCATCATGAAGACACTAAACTCTTTCAGCAGACCTGAACATTGATAGAGGGTTGGGTTGTGTAGTTACCTGGATGTGATGTAAGGCCACATCACTACCAGGTCCTTACTCTCTGATGCAAGCTTACTATATGTGGAAGTTTCCTGCAGACACTACCTGCCGGATCTACTTTCCAATTCAAATAGGAACATGACAAGAAAGGAGCCATTTCATTGCCACAAAAAAATGTTTACCAGTATAATTTGCTTTGTTCAAGTTTATGTGTGGTACTAACAGTGTTATTTTGGGAGTTGTTTTGCTATGGAAGTGAATGGAGAGCCACAAATGACGGACTCATGACAACCAGGGAACTACACAACCCAACACTACCAAAGCTTAGTTTTGCTTTAAACAAAAGTCAGTGATAATGAGAGTGTGAATAATGAATAATATTCAAGCATTACTGTGAGGAATCTGATCAGAATCTTACGTTAGAATGAGGTCAGGTTAAGGTTTTCCCACAGAAAACAAGTGTGGTATTGATCAGCCTGATTCATTACCAAACCAACAGATTAGTCTAACTGTAGTTTATGTATATTCTGGAACAGCGAAGTTAATTGTTGACATGATGCCATTTGGTGAGAACGCCTTAAAATACCAGAACTGATCTCCAAACACTGGCAACTGATAGTTCCTTGCTCTACCAGTGAATATTATAAAGCAAACCATATAGTGATCAAGTCTGAACAGCTGTGTAGGTATAAATGTGTGTGATATCTTTAGGATATCACATGTTTTGCATTCAGAAACGTTTTTCTCTGTAATCCTTTGGGCATTGTCACCTGTCCTGAAGATGAGGAGATTTTGGAATAAAGCATTTGGAGTATATAGATATATTTTTGGACAAAGTAATTGAATTGGCCCGGTGCTCATGATCGTCTCCTGCATCAGAATGACCCGGCATGCCCACTCCAAAGTCATTTCCTTTGTCCAGTTAAATTAAGTTTATTAGTCAGAGCCAACCTACAGTAAATCTCCCCTTTGCAAAGTGGCGATGTGTAAGACGTTAGTTAAAATCAAAAAGAGCCTCCAAGGTTGTTTTAAGAGGAAATTATATTTGAATCAGCCCGACATGCTTTTATTTTGACAAGTAAAAGGAGTAAAAGGAGATTCAAGCCTCTGGGATCAGGTGGTGGTGATGGTTAATGTGTGTGCTCATATATCTTTTTGTCTGTCGGCGAGCGTAGGATTACAGGAAAATGACAGAGTTTGGAAACATCTCCATCACACTTCAAATAAAAATATCAAATTCCAGATATATTTGAAAGTTAAATCAGTTCACCGCCATCATAATCCAATACTCCAGTACTTTATTGTAGTTTAATTTTTATGATTCAATTTGTTCCATGGGCATTTCCGCTGATAATTACAATATAACAGAGACATCTCTCTGAAATCCAGTCAACAAAATTCATATCAACATCAAAGGCAACATTCATGTGTGCACATGTGAGCATCAATAAAACATGCACATCTAAACACACATGCATACACATTGTCACACACACATTCACATTCACGGTGTTCAAGCCATATGGGTTTTTTTGAAGGCTGATACCAAGAATGATACTTTTATAAAGAGTAAGTTTGTGCTGATGTTTAATATCTTACCAATTTTTATGCCAGTTTCCCTCAGATGTTCCTTCTTGCTGATGTGGAAAAAGCCTCTGAAATGGCTCTTGGAGCATCACAGGACACTGAAACTCTGATATTCAATCACATTTTGTGCAGTTTCTTGTTAACTTTTGTTGTTTGTGCCCCGTTCCCTGCAGCAGAGACGTTTGAGCCCTGCATTCACCCGGGGACCCCCACCTACGGCATCCCCAGCTCCAACAAGCTCCTCTTCCAAGTTGGGGAGACCCTCCGCTACTCCTGCCTGGCTGGCCACATGCTGCTGGGGGAGCCTGTTCTCCACTGTGTCCCTGGACACCCGACCCAGTGGAGTAGCCTGCCACCTGTCTGCAGAGGTGAGGAACTGCAGGCTGATGTCCACACAACACTACAGTGTAAATTTATGAAGTCTATTAAATGAAGTCTATTAAAATAAATTGAAGGTCTTAAAAGTTATTCAATCATTGGAAGACTTTTTTTTTCACCTTTTAATCAATGCCTGGTTTCTTTATGTTGCATTTCTACTCATAATTCCCTGTTTGATTGCTTGATTGATACAGAGGAGTTTTACTAGTACAATATGCATCCTGTCTGCTTCACTAAACACAGATGGACTTCATACGCCTTGACAATTAATTTCCTGTGGTCTTTTTCTTCCTCATTTAAAGTTTGCTATTGTTGGCTCCCATTAGTTCTGTTCTGTCAGAAATATGCTGTTTTCTCTGGCTTTGTCTCTGTAGTCTGTTTTTTTTTTTTTGTTTTGTTTTTTTAAATTCAATTCCAGGTTGGTACAAAGGCCTTTGAAAAAGTCATAAACTTGGCTCTCTGGACCATCCTGTAATTTTGCACCTTCAACAGAAAATACTATGTTACAAAGCACTTCACAAGGTTATAAGAAAAAAAAAGATAAAACAAGCTAAACAAAAAAAGACTAAGCACATTTCAAAAAAACAGGTAAAACACATCAGTCACTCTGAAAGGCCGGAGAGGTAAAGTGGGTCTTTAATCGATTTTTAAATACGGCGTTTGATTCGGTTGACCTGGCACTTTGAGGAAGGCTGTTCCAGTCTATAGGCCACAACAGCAGGTGTAGTTTGAGCCTGGACTCTGATTTAAGGGACTCAAACTAAGGGGTGCTGTAAGGACACAATAGTTTTGTCATTTATTCAGGCCTACAAATGTATTTTGACTGGGACTCTGCTCATTAGTAAACATTACTGTAATTAACTGGCTGCCTTCAAAGTCATGGGTAAAATGGAAAGAACAGAGAGGGGGCAGAAGTTCAGAAATGAAATGCTTAGAAACATGACAACAAGATTTTTTTTCTCCACAAATGCACAATATTTACAGTAGATAGATACAGTTAGTATAAAATTATGAATTAGACAAAGCAAAAGAGGACAAGACAAACAAACAAGACAGGAATGAGATGCATCACTAGTTATGTGTACAATCATGTATGTATGTGCGTGTGTGTGTGTGTGTGTGTGTGTGCTTGCTATATCAATAACAAGTATAGTTACGTATGGAGAAGGGGTATTTGAATCAATAGTGTTAGTATAAATGACATTTGTGTGTGTGTGCTGGGGAATGGTGTACAATTTAAAATATAATGAGGTTATATTATGATATGTAAAGAATATAAATAATTGCAATGATAGTAATAACTGAGAGTAATAACAATGGAAATGCCAACAATAACAATATATATTGATAAAAAGTATATAACTAAGAGTGGAACATTTATATAAATAGGAAACAGTGTGATAATGGTGGTAAATAATAAAATATTAAGAAAAATCAGACAAAAATTAAATTGCACTCTGTAACTGCTCAAGAGGCTGGTGTATAATGTGTCGTTTGTGGTTTTGTGTGTGTGAGTGTGTGCGTGTGTGCATGTGTGTGTGTGTTTCCCAGCCCATTTCCCTCAGTTCACACAGATCAGGAGTGACGAAGCTCTAATTTGGTTTAAACTGAGCTCTAGTGCACTGTTTTATCTTTTAAAACTGAGTTCTGCTGCCCAGGTTTAATATATGAACTCTACTGTGTCCTTTCCAGCCCACTCAACAGATTACAACGAACACAGATTAGACGGTAAGTGTCATTTAGCCGGGACTATTTCCTTTTGTCTCTCTTTTTTTTTTTTTTAACATGATTGCATAATGATATAAGATTTGAGAGGGGTGATTACTGCAAGCAGTGATAAAAGCTGGTGGAGCGCACTTAGCTGAACCGAGTTTCTTTAAATTATACCACCGTGATATTCCCTCTGCTGCTGTTAGAGGAGAAAACCCAATAAATATCTCTGACAAGTCAAGTTTTCAGCATTTAAGGAAAACAGCCTCTGGGAGCCCTGCATTTCCGAAAATTAAGCAAAAGGTTTGTAAAGGGGTTTGAATGTAGTTAAGGGTTATGAAACATGTTCAGCACAGAGGAGCTGAAGAGGAAACAGGTTAGCGATGCATTTTCAATGACTATCTCTGAATATCCCCTTTCTCTCTCCCATAGTGGCTACTGCAGACTTAAGAATGGAGGGGGCCCACATGGCTATTGCTGTCTTCATCCCCGTCACCCTCCTCCTCATCCTCATCTTTGGGATCTACCTCTACTTCTCAAAGTAGGTTCAGACACACCCTCGCATTGTAATTCTCTCTTTGCCAGCCTCTCAGTGATTCAACCTCTGGCTGGTTGATGAAATACTTTCACTGTTTTAAACCCTTGTCTGGTGTCTGGTAGCGCTTGAGAAAAATCCACGGGCTCACAGGAAGTGATGCATTTCACACTCTGGTTTGTTTGGAGGAAACAGGGAAAGATGACGCTGGAAGATTTGTAAGTCTGGGAGAGAAGTTCTTGTGGAATCAGTCAGTTGAAGACATCACCAGAAATAAAGCTTGATTATTGCCTTATAAATGTTGAATACTCAATACGGCCAGAGAAATTCACTTGAAGATTCTAACATATATACAAACAAATAACCCACTAACATATTAGTTTCACATTTTATGGGTCATTTCCAAAGGCAAAACCATGACTTAACAAATAGTCTATGTCAATACTCAATGACTTTAGATATAGTAAAATACTGTTCTTGTTCAGGCTGCAGGCAAATTAGATTTGTCTCTTAAATCAGATCCTTAAAGACAGACCTTCCACTGTTTTTGCAGGTAATCAGATTCAGATCAGATCACCGACCTATCTAAACAGGTTGCTGTGGTAACAACGTAGGTGTTGCCGCCATAGTATGACTTTGTACGCTGATGATGTCGCTTTCCAGTGTGGAAGCAGCAGAAACGTACAGAAGCCTCCCCACAGAGAGCCGGCAGACGGTTTATTTCAGCGTCTGTTGCCTCTGTGTTGTCCTGCATGTCGCTCTGCTGGCAGCAGCAGGGATTCTGCTCACACCTCCATCTCTCTGGGTTTGATGTCGTCATTGTGTGTCGCATTGCAATGACACAAGAAAGCCGATTTTGATCTGTAGAAATCTAATTGGAAGCTGATCTCAAATGACCTCTGAATGTGGGTGGAATCTGATTTGCAAAAATCGTATTTCAAGTAGTTTTTTGGCTGTCATGACTTCCTAAAATCAATCTGGACACAATCTGGATATGACAAAAAATTGGTAGTCTGTTACCGAAGTGTCGGACTAGCCCAGCCTGCCTCTTCCAGGTGATGAGAGGGATCATGTCCCCACCGTGGAGGAGTTTATGGTGCTGGAACATTTTATGTCAGATATAACAACAAGAACAGACCACACATATTTAGATTTAACATTTTGTTCCACAGGAAGCTTCTCTTTGGCTATGGATGAAGTCAGTGACAAAGCAAGAAGGGCTTTCAATGGACTTTTAAAAAAAAACTAGATATAAAAAAAAACAAAATAATCAATGACTCAAAATATCTAACCAGAAATTGAGCATGTTGCCCTTCAGTAAATGGCAGCAACATCTGAATGCTCAGTAGAAGCCACACATGCAGGTTTTCGTGGAAACATCCAATAAGTGCACAGAGAAAAGCTGCAAAGACAAGCACCAAACACAGAGTGCACGACAGAATCAGGCCAATATGTGAATTCGGCCCAGAAACAGAACACATAGCAGCAAAATATTTGACTGAGGTGAAAGACCAAAGCTAGCCACTGAAAAGGCTTGACACCGGCAGAGCTGGCTGCCCACAGAAAGAAAGAATGCGTAACCTCTGCGCGCAAAGAGCCGCGGGGTTAGACTCGCAGCTTCCAACTGCACACAATGGATAGATTCAAATCAGACGAGATGGCAAAAAATTCACAAACATCATTCCATTCTTCAGCTGCTGCAAAAAGAGGAGAAGCTATGCCTTCTGCCGAGGGAGAGACAAGACAACAAGCAGTGTGTCATACAGCAGAAAAGCCTTTTCCTACAATCAATTCTATTTGTATGTTTTTGTGTCATTATTGTTAGAGTTTTCATATTTTCCTCGCTCTGCCTTTCAGTTTGCATTGGAAAATCTGCTTTGGCAACATTGTGTTTGCTGCATTTTCATGGTAATAACGCATTATTGAACTGAACTGAGCTGGTGTGAAAAATCCCATCTCCTCCTCAACTCCTCCAAGACAAAAGAGATGTCCATTGATTTTATCAGAGAGTCTCCACTCTGCTTGACAACCAACAAAAGGCCAAACCCATACAGTTAGTCAGCAGTGCCAATAACCCTGCTGCTGTTCTAGGCTGGAAGATGCACTGGAACCAAAGTGCAGAATTCATGGCTAAAAAGAGGCAGCAAAAAGCTATATTTTCTGTAACATGTGTGACTGCTTTAGTGCTGGGTGCTGTGTGCTTAAAATGTTTCACAGCCCCTTCCTGGGGAGGCATCATATGTTGGTTTGGAAGTGCAACAGCAGCAACTGGTGTGGATTACATCTTTAAATCCAGATCCTTCAGCAGAGCAGACAAACTCATCTCTGACGCCAGACACCCACTGTACGCACTGAATTTTAACTGCTATATTTGGGTCAGGCAGGTTTTCACTACTATCATTCTAAAAAATAAAAAAATAAATAAAATAGGTCACAATGATCATTTATGCCACAAGTGACTGCACTACTTAAAAAACAAATCTCTTAAGTGTATTTTTAATACACACAGGACCGGCCCCATCCAGCTCACACAGTTCACACTTTAAATTCAAAGGGACTTTTATATTGAAAG